>QFEC01010585.1:0-23853 GCA_003316585.1 Gomphus bonarii | reverse complement strand
GCCCTCAACACCCCCACCCTGTTCCGCTCCCTCCTCCAGCTCCGGACTTCTCAACGAGTCCAAAAACTCTTTCTCCCTCTCCCTCTCCCCACCAAACCCAGCATTCCGCGGCGTATCATCGTCATTCCCATCCGAGCTTTGTGCCCATTTATCCCTGGATACTTTAGTGTTTATTTTTGAGGTGTGATGGTGTGCGCTTTTGCGTGCGACACGGCCACGGCGGTCGCGTGGGGCGGCCCCGGAGAAAAAGGAGAGGTGTCGGGCGGCGACGCTGAAAGACCGGGTCGAGGCTGTGGCGTGTGGGCTGCGGATTGCACGGAGAAGGCGGATTACGGCGCTTTCGCCTTGGGAGGGTGATGAGGCGGGTGTAGTGTGGCAGGAGGATTTTGCAGATGAGACGAGGACTAGTAGCCTATGCGGAGTGAGTCGATGGTAAAGAGTAACGAAAGGAACGGGCGTACATTTGCTGTAGCTTTGGGAGGTGAGATTGGTCATCGTTTTCCTTTGGGGGGGAGCTGAGGAGGGCGTGAAGATGCGAGAAGATGGGTAGCACGATCGAGTCTCGGAAGGAGCGCAGGGCGAGTACGCGCACGTCGATTGACTGTGTGGAGGTCACTGGTGCCTCTTCAGGTAACGTCGGTGACGACGGTCTATTTGTCTTGGGCGTCCGTGATAAGGATTGCATCAGTTTATCTGTTTGAAGCGGGTGGAAGACCTGCGGAAGTGTCACAGGGAGAGTCTGACTGGCAAACAATTTACGCACCCCTTCGACATATGGAAGGATTCCATGCCAGAAAAATTCCCAAACTTCGGCGAGACGTGGGAGCAGCTTCTTGTCGTCGAGCTCGGACAGCTTTACCTTCAGCGTGACCATGCCGCGTGCGAGCAGACCTGTGATGTCCTGCTCAAGCGTGCCGATAGCCCGCGAGAGCGAGCGCGATACAACCGTCGCGATGTGCTTCTTCACTAGCTGATTCAACTCCTCGCTGCGAACACATCAGTCTTGCGGAGCTTGCAGCACATCCCACGACTGCTCACATGGGCATCCTGAGGGGCTCGTCGTTGAAGAGGGGGAGGACGTGCACGTGCAGACGCGGCCACGAGTCGTCGGACGGGGTGGTGTTGGCGGGTGTATTGCTAGGGACTAATGTGGATGCGAGCGAGAGGGACGATGCAGAGGCTTGGTTGGCCATCGCTGGTGCGAGCGTGGCCTGTAAAGGGAGCGTGCCTAGACGGTGCATGTCGCGGGCGCTCTATTGCTCAGTAATATCAGTAAAAGGTAAGTGAGAGTATATGCCTGCCCACCTTGCTGAAGGTCGGGGAGGGCGGTGTAAGCGTGGAACTGGAGGCTGTTCTTTTGTGTGGCGGGGGTGCTGCAAGGGCCCCGGTGGTGGTGTTCGTAGCAGTGCTCTTTAGTTTTCCTAGAAACCTGCTCCGGCGGTAGGACGCGTCGCTGGAAGTGCGGCGGAGCTGAGTCACCAGCGGTGGCGGTGTGTTTGACCGTGAGTCTTGCGAGCGGCGGGGCGGTGGCGAGGCTGGGCGACGCATAGCTGAGCGCACGGCGACGAGCCCATCTTTCGCTTACATCGGTACTCGTACTTATACTCTCACCAGACGTGATCGACCGTCACTGGGCTGAAACACGACATCAATCGCAACGGGCCCTGGCCCTTACACGCCGTGCAATGGTCTCCGTCAAAATTGTAATCCCTGCCCCCATCGGGCGTAGCTACTCGAAATTTTATGGCACATTGTATCTGGAACACTGGTGAATCTATTGTGCATAGTGCCGCAGTAGATTCCCCACAGGGCAATCCCATGTCCGTGGTCCGGCGACTGCAGCGCCATTGGTCCAGCTCTCGGTCACGTTGCCCACCCGCCATTTTTACCATGAAACGTTGCAGGTCCCTTGAGCCTCAAGTCCGAGTTCTTCCAGAACGTAGCCCTAGAAGTGGCGTATTCATTCGTTTAGGCTTTCCCCGGAAACTTGCATATTTGGCGCGGAAATGAGGAGGCCCACTTGTTTCAAGTTGAACTGGAAGAGATCGTAGAAACTTCAACTGTATCCTCGCCACGCGGTACTACATCGAAGAGGCAGTCTGTTCTGCTGGATCCGGCACAAGTACTTGCCACGTCAAGAAGGGCTTCGAGCCCTAGAATTTGAGTTGGTAAGATTGCAATAACAAGCGAGCGTGCCCATATTCAGTCTGTGGAGACTCCGCCAAGGCACTCACAAAGGCTGAATCTGAAGTTCTAAACGTTGTTGAACTTGGAGGTTGAGCTCCTAAGTTACATGCAATCTTCGAGAAAGAGGCTGAAAGTCCAGACGTTCACTCACAACACCAAGTATTTACCCTCAGACAGCTTCCTGAGTGACAGCGGGTCTTCTCTGGATCCATGTTCAGGAAAAAGTTCAGAGTCAATATGACTATGACAATCGAATAACCATGCAACTCCATACCGAGTTACCCTGCAACGTTCAACAAGGCAAGACTTTATGCAGCGGAGTATGAAAATAAGATTGAACGCGTCGCGCCGCGCGTCTCACCCAGGTGTCATGCGCTCAAGTCCCCCAGCAGAGGAAGTCGAGGACGAAATCGACCCAAATCAAAGACATGACCTCGAATACGACCCCGACCAAGACGTCCAAGAAAAACGCCAAATTCGTCGGGATTATCGCGCCCTCCTCGACGAGACTAGCGGTGAATACAAAATGCTCTAAATTATGCCTTTGCTCAAATTTTCACCTTCTCAGAACAGCAAGCAAATATCAAAAATGTCAAAGTGTCCGATATCCAAGATGGCCTTGTCAAAGGCAACAAGCTTTTCAATAAGGGTTCGTCGCCTGAATCACCGCACGTAATGGAGGGGCTCACAGCTCTTGGACTCAGTTAAGGATACCAGCGAGGCCACACTCGACTCGCGATACCTCATTATGGCGTCAGATATGGGCGTCGCAAAGGCGAAAGCGTTGAAAAACGACGCCAGTGGATTTGATGTGGACGACTTTGTCTCGAAGCTCGTCACGTTCATGGGTGGGCGGAAGGGTGGCGTGCATAAGCACCGAGAGGGGAATGTGGAGGTTGACACAGAGGAGGAGGAGGATGAGGAAAAGGATGATGACGATGACAACGATACGCCACTAGATTGGGAGAAGGTGGGGCGGCTGGCGTTGGCGAAGAGTCATAGGGTTCCTGTGATGGACTTTATGTGAGTGAGTTTAATTGAGTTGTGTGATTGATGTTTTTTTTTCTTATGATGGTGTGATGGGCTCTTGATAGGTTGGGACCATTATCAGCGGAACAGAAAGAACGGAAAAAGGTGAAGCGAGGTAAGTTTGAAAGGAACAAGGAACAAGAACGAAAGCCGCAAGAGGTAAATTTGTACATACTACCTCAAATCACATCCCTAATGATCATACACACTCACAGCTCACAGAATATGACATCCAAAGAGCAGAGAACGAAACTACAAAGAACGTTGCCATGGTACAGTCAACTATTTTGCATTCTCCCTTCCCCACACAGCTTATCCCCATCCCCATCCCAACCCAGATCGAAAAGATTCTCCGCTCACAAACGGGTCCTACCAACCTCTTCCGATTTATCGTCAACCCGGGTGATTTCGGCCAGACCGTGGAGAATCTGTTCTATGTATCATTTCTTATCCGGGAAGGAAAGTGTGCATTTGAGTTCACCGAAGACACGCAGGAGCCAGTAATATGTGAAGGCTATTGTCTTTCTGTATGAAGTTGCTGATATAGCTGACCACCCTAATATTTATCAAGACTCGTGTCAGCGCCCGACGGAAGAAGACTACAACAATGGCGCTCGAAAACAACAGATAGTCATGGAGTTTGATATGGAAACGTGGGAGGTCAGCGATACATGCTGCTTGGTGCCTTAACTTTCACTGATTCTGTGTGGTTATAGCGAGCAATAGACGTGTTCAACATCAAGACCTGTATTATTCCAAATCGCGAGGTGGTGAAGCAAAAGAACGGGCAATGGGTGGGATAGGCTGGCACGTTATTTATTTATACGTAAAAGAATAATAATGCTGTACACTACCTTTTGTATCATCGCGTCGGACATGACGTGGTGTCATGACGTGACAATACGTGTAGTCACGGGGCATTAACATCGTCACAAGCCCTTTGGTTTCTTAGTCTCTGGTACACGACACATGTATGACATTATTATGGCAAAACCCAAGTCAAGTCTCAAAATACTTTATTTCTTCGTCTTTGCTGAAAATTGCACCTCCCTCTTCCTGGACTCGGTTATGGATAGAATGGAACTTTATGGGACCAGTGTTCTGGAAGTAAAGGGTTTATATGCGTGTTGTGAGCTGCCAGGAGGATATGATTTGCATGCGAGGATTCTGTACGTACCTCTGATGGACGGAACACCCGCGCATGGACGGTATTTCCTTTTTCATTTAGGAGGATCTAAATGCCAACGATAAAACCTTTTCTTAAAAATCTACCCGCTTGGCAATGGCATTCAGCTGTTTGTGCTTACCTTTCCAAAGAAATTAACACCTTCAATCATAAGTCAGAGATTTAATTCGATTATTCCCAAATCCGAGTTCGAATCCCAATCCTACGCACCATAAGATACTTCCTGCAATCTATACGTCAGAGGCTTGTAGAACTTGACGCAACTGTCGGATCTCGTTCAAGTCGTGGAGCTTGTCTTCCTTGTGCAGTGCCCAGATCTGAGGAAGACCATCAATTGGTCAGACACCGGATAACTTGTTACGGAGAAAGGATGGTGACGATTTACCTTGTGCAAGATATCGTGTTTGACACCTTCAAATACCGCCAGCCCTTCTGCGTCCATCTGCCTCTGAGGTCCGAGTGGGATTGTGCTGTTGTCTGACTTCAACATAAGTCCAAGTTAGTTTACCGCACCCAGCTAGATTGGATGCAATTGTTCACCATTGCTCAAAACAAAATATTGTGGAGAGAAAATCGCCTATCTTCAGAGCTAGTAGTAGTAGTACATGCGCTATATATCCAACGATGCTAGGGTAATGACATCATGATGACGCTACGCTGGAATACAAGCTGTTGACCATGTCGTGATGGGATAGTGCTATAAGTACATGCGCATCGCAATATGATGGTAAACATCAGAACATGGTGGGGGATACTCCAAGAGGCAAGAAAGTAGAATCAGATAAGACGGATCTCGGCCAGGAACGTCGTTGCATCTATCATTTTAGGTCAGTTGTGGTTCGAGGGAAAACACGAGCTCTTAGCAGCTGTGGAGATACGTACATGGTCCAATGCCTGGGAGAGAGAGAGCACATTCATATGATTAGGAATTGAACCACCATTCTGCGAAGAACCTTCGTAAAAAAATTCCCATATACAGTTTATAAACGACCTCACTAGTTTGTTTTCATCGCAAAACCGGATACACGCTCGTAAGTCTTTAGGAAGCTGAGAGGGTAAGATAACCACATGTATCGGTGGGTCAAATGGTCGTTTGGGAGCTGCAGTTACGGAAATATTCTTCGTGCGGACCGTCAGCACGACACATGCATGAGTGTATAGATGGCTTACCTCCGCGAGGATTAAGGCCAGCCTGATATCAGTGCGACTGCCACGCGCATTAGAGCACACAACAACGAAAACTTCTAATCGGCAGTCCACAACAAATATGCAATCATCTGGTAAGTCATCGGCCGAGATGCTCGAGAGAGTTTGTACCTACGGTAGTGTTATCAGCCAACATGACAAATAAACTGCACGGATTGACCCACTGGGGATTTACTCTTTCTAGAGTCAATGACATGAATTCTTGCCCCCATTCTGTCCAGCTGAACTTTGAATTTCCAATGATCAGCATTTGCATAACCATCATCTCCAAGCACCATCCAAAACATTTCATCTTCCTTTCCTTCCTCGAATTCCATAACATTGATGGATGCATTTGTTGAAGACTGCCCATAGTTGAGAGCTACTTTTCGTTCGTCTTCAGAGGCTCCACGACCGTGCCAGACATATAATGTACCCAAGACCGATAGACAATAGCTGTGAGCAGAACACAAGTTCGACAAGTGCTGTAATTCATTCAATGAGGACGGTGACAGCATGTAATTTCACCATACTTACCAAATCCACTTCATCAACGAATACGGAATCCCCTACGCGGTGAACTCGGTGCATGGCAGTGTTTTCGCTTGACCAGTGTGCACGTATGCCCTTCACAGTCGATGGGAATAACCATTGAGCTCAAGGAGTGAGAAACCTACCTGACGAGTCGCTAATACATCCCCGAGCGTATGTATTAGATTTGGAGGCTCGGAGCCTTGAGAGCAAGGTATCTGTATCAGAAATAACTGAGCATGAGAGAAGTAAAGATGATGGGCCAATAGCTTACAGCCATTGTTCCAAATCTCTCAGCCAACTCTTTTGCTTTACGCTCTTCTTTTTCACCAAGACTTGCATTTCTTCCTCGCCAAAGCCACACTGTATTTGATACCAATTGAGCACTCTTGCCTTTGGCGCGATGAATTACAGCAACGATTTCAGAATCATAAAACACGTTTGGCTCCCGCATCACTGCTGTTGCTGTGTGGCCGGATATCACAAATATGTCCACTGAGATTGTCTGAAAGTTCAAGTCAGGAGAGAAGGGTATTTCTTTCAAAACCGATTGGAGATTAAATGCAGGTGGTAGTCTATCATGATGTTCTTCCAATTATGGTTAGACAAGAGAATACAAATTTCAAGGATTCCAACCTAGGTGAACCAAAGAGTCCTCCGTCTTGAGCTCTTGCTCAGGACCTAGTTCTGGCTCCAGCTCTGACTCAGGTGCTTCCACTCCCACAGTTGCAATAGGAATGGTCGCTTCCGAAACTGACTCTTGAATAGTCTTGTTCGATTCGTGAATTCGCGATGCTGATGGTTCGACTTGTGTGAAGCCTCGTGACAATGAGCCCTGGGGAGTCACGGCCGGAGTCTTCACTTCGACAAGAGGAGGTAGTGTGGGGATAGCAAATCGTTCATAGCTGGACCTTCTTCGCTCAGGCTGCTGCCCTCCTGGACCAAAATTCCTGCCCCACCCGATGATGGTTGGCTTGACATCCGTGCGAGAGGTGTCATCGACACCAATATTAACTGATAAAGTCTCCTGTTGAGTTGGCACCCTATGTGGCTCAGGCTCAGGCTCAGGCGTCCAGGACGTTTCACGAATGTGCTGTTCATGTTGCTGCAATGCCTGCGCAACATCCATAACAGTCGCTCGTTGTCCAGTACTAGGAATACGAGAATGTCGTGAAGGAGTCATAGGAGGTTCCTCTGGGCTGGAAGATGGGCTAGCAGGTGTCATTGGACGTGGAGCGATTAACGGAGTTACAGTTTCTTTCAGTTTTGATGCCGGTCCCTGTCCTGCCGCTGTTGCAGAACTCACTACATTTGCAGGTTTTGAATGGACTATCGAGGTAAATATGGGAGAAACTTGTACTTCAGTAGGAGGCTGATAGGTCAAGGTATCTTTTAACCGTTGGATATTATTCAACACGTAAGGTGATGGCTGACGTCTTGCATCGGGAGAAGGCAGGCGCTGACGGTGCTTGAGTTCATTGTCATCTTCTTGAGGCCCGTCCTTTGCTCGAACGGATGTTAGAGGTATCTCGGACGGGGGTTTAATTACTGTTGCTCTGTCGTCCAAAACATCCTTATCTGACTTGGACAAATCACGCGCTTTACGTGGCTTCCGGGCACGGTCACGAGTTGGCTCGCATCGAAATCAGAAGATTTCCATATGAAAAGCAACTTTAAATATGACTCACGTGATTCAACGGACTAGTCAGTCTCGACATGTCGCGAGGATGGGCATCCTCATGCTTTGCTATCTGACTAAGATCATTAGGTGGATTCGGGTGAACCGATGAGTCTAATTGGGTCCGCTGTCTGTGTGGGAGTGATGCAAAGGTCGCCAAGCCAGGCAGTGGCACTGGTTCTGCTCTTTCTTGTTCGGCGTCTTGGGATCTGGGTTTAACTAGTCCTGAGGATATTGTGCGAGGCCTGATCAATTGTTGAACAGACTTTGACGGGTATACATCAGTTGTCAGAGTTGTCGCTTCACGTTGTTTAGAGGGTGTATTTGAAGGAGACGGGGATGGCGAAGGGGATATCAGTGCGGGCTGCCACCTGTCCAGAACAGTCGGTCGTTGCGGAGAAGAACCAGAACTAGTACTTCGTTCTTTCTGTTGTGAAGTAGTTCCACCATAAAGCTGGGAAGTTGCCTTGACACGTTGTTCCACGAAACCTCGTCCCTGAAGCCTGCTGAGGCTTGGGTGTAAGTCCTGGGTTGAAGGGGTGACACGAAGGAAGGCTGGAGATGGATTCTGAGATACAACCGCGATGGGTGATGGCTGAACGATGGCTTTTGGTTGGACAGGCCGCGCAAGAGTAGGCGTCACGATCGTTGACCCAGAAGAGGACGATTTCTGTGGGGCACGCGGGCTTGACGATAGGGCATCGCTAGTGGCATCTCGTCGAGAGGAAGGTGATGAGACAAGCTTCGGAGAAGTCGAAGTTATTGCAGGTTGGGGGGTGACGTGCTTAATGTCACTCATTCCTGGAAGTGCACGCCCTTGAGCGGGTAATCGAGGAGCTGACGGAGATACAGCATCGGGAGTCTCTCCAGCAGGATGTCTGGTGAGAAGAGGCGTCGAAGCATGGTCACCTATCGTGTCTGCCAAAGAAGTGGGTTTGAGGGGTAAGGTAACATTATACGATGATCGTAATGGTTCACTATAAGACGAATGCTGCCGTAATTGCGGACGAGGGAGCATTGGCTTTGTTGGTTTTTCGGGCGGCGTTCTTGGTTGTGTCGTCGGTACATGGTTTCGAGGTATCTCAGGAGGGGGCGATGTCTTGTCGGAACACTTGCGTAAAATATCAGGCTTCTTTGGAATTTCAGGAGATGATCTTGCAACGTCTCCAACAATCTGTTCCGAAGTAACTGGAACCTTTGCAGTCGACGATGTATTAGATATGCTAGGCGTCGATCTTGTCTGTTCTGTCTTCGATGCCTGCCTTAAAACAGTTTCCGACTGAGGTTTGTATGCAAAACGGCTTGCAGCGACCAATACATCATTTGGGTGTCCGAACACTGGATGGGGACCGTCTCGTCGGGTCTGATCAAACAAGATTGGATCATGGGAATCCACCTGTGGTGCAGGTTTATTAAGCCTTGGACCAGTGGCCTTTCCACCCATAAAGGCTGCCAAAGACATCCCTTCCGGCTTGGCTGTAGAAGGTACCGATGTGCTCAGCGAGTTTGACTTTGATGATGTTAATCCAGAGAGTTTGTTGAGAGCGTCAGAATGGTGTTGTTTCTGGTTCACCCCGGAGGGCGTTTCCCCCAAAGGTTCACTCAATGGCGGTGCAGCTGTCTTCGCTACGAATGCAGGGAGGTCAGCCAATCAACTCAGATGTTTGAGAAGACCCACTCCAATCTATGGAGCCTGTCGCAGTATTCCTCCGCCTCGCTCGATCCAGCCTTGATTTGACGATTTCTTCCTGAAGTCTGCGTTGTTCATTCTCCTCATCGCGATCAACCTCTTGCTGAATAGCCTTAATCTTACTTGTCCATTCAGAAAGGCCTGTATCGGGGTTGGACTTAGGGAGGTCGAAAGTACGCCGGCGGGAGGCCATGGAGCTCGTTGGGGAGTCCATGAAGGGGTTGAGGCTGAACAATGACGCCGCGGGATCTAATTTAGAAACTGATCTAACCATCAGTCTGAAATAGGTGTGAATACTCTTTTCTAAGTGGGATATGACTGTAAGTATCAACCAGATTCGGATTCATACCACTGGCAGATGATTCTAGCTATTATCACTATTTGTACAGAAGGCTGGAGGGAGAAGGGCCTACAGTGGCGAATTGAGCTACTTGTTACAAGAAATAGAGGAATCTTGGTGAAATGAAGTTCTGCAATACTAATGATATCAATGGGAAATGCTGGATGAAAGGAACAATGCAGATGATACTCTTTGAATGGAACCGATGCAAAGCAGGCAGGTGATTGAAATTCGTTACAAATTCAGGAATCAGATTGTCCAATTGTGGCAATCTCGCCACCAATGCGCGCAGGTGACACGAAGGTCCTTCCACTGGCAAGAGGCAACGCAATGGAGTGATCGTTGGACGAAACACCTCGGATCATAGAGGCCAAATGGAATAATACCGTCGTGTCATTGGAGGTAGGGTTGAATAGTGATTTTCCAGGGCCACTTACACCGGGCTGTTCAACCTGTTCCTTCTTAGCCTTGAGGTCAGCCAAAATCCCCTCTGCCCTCCTTCGAGCTTCTACCTCTCTCTTGACCTGATCAAGAGCGGCGTCTTCCATACGCTTGCTTCTCGCCAGAGTATCCTCCATCGCTTTTAGATGCTTCTCCAGTTTTCTTCTCACAGATCTCTCTTCCTTTACTTCTTCCTCTGCGCGGCGCTTCCCCGCACGAGCGACTGATAGGTCTTCAAGCACAGAATTCTGTTTCTCACGCAGGGCACCAATCTCGTTTTGTAGGCAATACAGCCGAGAGTGCGAGTCCAGTGGGCCACAAGGGAGAGTTGTGGACGCAGTTATAGCATTCGAGTAGATTTCACGTTTTCGGGGTCCAGTGGGCCAAGTCTGCGAAGATAAGCCATTTCCAACGAGGCATGGTATCGCATGACGTTCTTGTGGTATGGCCACGGGAGGGTTATGAGCAGCATCACGCTTAGATGATTGTATAGGAGATGCATGAGACGATCCGTAAGTGATAGCGGGAGGACATGACGCATCTGTGAGAACGCACCATCAAATAAGCCAGAAGAAAAGGAGACTGCCGCACGAACCTATCATCTGAGAAGTGGGCTTGGCAAGCTGATGAATATCTGCTGGTATATATGCCCCTTCATTGGCATCAGGACTAGACTGTTGAGTAAAGGAAAGAGAAGGTGTCATTGGTGTCAAGGTGAAAACCGAGGTAACTGGAGGGGCTAAGCAGAGACTCAGCTCTGTGGAGTTGAGTAGAACAATGGATTACTCACATCTTTCTTGAATAAGGCCATTAATTTGGCCGAGAAGGTGCCAGAACGGTTTGGTATCGTTCTCCTCCCCGACTTGGACTGCCATGTCTATACCAGCCTCTAAAACTTTCTTTGCGGATTCTAGATTGTTCTTTCCTCTATAGTAAGCGGCTGTCATCATCCACAGCTATTGAATTCCAGATTAAAACCAAGACCAAGGAGATCATGACGTGCACGAAACCTTCTGATTCGCCTTTACAGCGCTGAGAATGCTTATGATACCAGTGGGATTCTCTTCTAGCTGCGTATCGAGATCAAATTTGATGATCTCCCCTGCGTGGGGTATCTGCAGGACAGCAGACGATTTTTTTTGGTGAGTTGTAGGTCTAGCCTTGTCGCTTGCAGATATCCCCATCGGGGGCGTCAGCGGGATGCTCTTTGACGGCGCTACATATTCTTTACTGAAAGTACGATCACGTCTTGGATGATGTGTTTCTCTGGAGTTTGAGGTCGACGATGCCACAGAAGCAGATGTAGAAGTCCGGTAGTACAAGTCCCTCGTGTCCCCTTTGTTGCGGTGGGGAGCTTCGTACCTCGCCGACGGATCACGACCATTGTCGTACGAGCTAAGTTTAGTGTGTTCAGCTGGCAGCTTATAATTCTTTCCGCTGACACTACTGCTGTTAGTTTCCCTGATAAAGTGAGCGGACGTCGATCGAGGACTCAGACCGCTAGGTCTACATCGCAGGTCTCGGTCATGAAGCGGACCGTGCGCGAGTTCCCTAAATTTCCTCTTAAGCATTTCGTTATTTGAAATCTTGATCACTTGAAGATCATTTCTGTCAAGACCGACTAGCCTGGCGGAATCAGCAGAAGCAGGCGACTTGTACTCAAAGAAGACGTGAGGCTTCTCCCCTCCTTGACCTCTCCAATGTGTTATGCTTCTCCTATAATGAAAAGATTGGTCAGAGGCTAAAGTAGGTGTTATATCGTCGCACACTGGTCCACATTTCTTGAACATAGTCTCCAGCACAGTTTTTGAAAGCTTGACACTGTGCACATCCACGACACAGTCTTCCCAGTCCATGGCGAGGATTGTCAAACGCTTGTCCAATCGTACTAGGAGTAAAGCGGAGACTAAGTGGATGTCAGAAGTGTCAAATCAAGTGTCAAATCAAGCACGGCATGTCACATTGTCACGTCGCGTCGCGTTGAACTGCCAACACTGCTGGAAAACTCGAATGTAAGTTTTTATGAAAGCGTATATATATTCAAATATACTGATGGTGTTAAATCACTCTCTTTTTTGTCCAATCAGCTGGACCCCCATCGTTTATGCGAGAAAAGATGAGTAGAGCCACTACCCCGATCGATTAAGTTGAAGCTTTAGGGTCGCAGGAGGCCCTCAAGCTCAACGAGTTGACGCAAAATCCAGGGTGAGAGCTTTGAAGACCTGAATTACTGTAATTTGTACGGTAGCTGTAGCTCACCAAGTCTGCATCACTACACTAGTGACCTTGCTGTAACAGGCTCAGGTCGCTGCTGACTCACGGAGGGTCTGTGCTTCACGAAACACAGATCTCCGTGAATTAGTAGCGGCATCAGGTGTCTCTCAGGGTTGGTTCCAGATTCTTCAACTTTGTCGTAAGGATCCAGGGTGCTCAAGGACTTAGGTAGCCAGCCCCTACTTTTGGACATCTTTGTCAGACGTGTTTGAATCTGTAAAAAACACGTTATCTCTCTCGCTGCTAGTGTGTTCTTATCGTTATTTCAATTTCTTGACGGTCCGAGCGTTTATTGCACTAGATTCCTCTCACGCGTGATAACAATGCAGAGTCCGTAAGTAACATCATTTTCTCAGTGCTAATGATTTTTCTTCCGGTGAATACCCGTGGCATTTGGTTATCTTTATGCCGTGAGAGCAGTCTTTGAATCCTTGCTAAACGAGGGAAGTGAGCGTCACTTACGTTGGTGCTTTATCATGACCTCGTTACTCAATACCGATACGAAGGTGGACATAGATATCAATAACAAAACTTCCAGCGAGGACTTGTCAGAGTTTGGTGGGATAGAGGGTCGCAAGATGCTTGAGAAAAGACTGTACGTTTGCGATATGAACTCACTGACTTGTACAATATCCACCCACTTCTATTAAATTTATTTCAGTCTATGGAAGATTGACCTTCGCATGAGTATCTTGGTACTGATATATATACTCAACTACGTAAGGATTTTCTATTATCAGAACCCAGCATCTCGTTGACATTATACTTCTGCAAACCCTCAGGTGGATCGGAATAATGCGGCGTGATTGCGTGTTCTCTAAGCTAATGCAATACCTACTTATCCATGATTGCTATCAAGTGCGGCCCGCCTTCGTGGTTTGGAAAAAGGCCTCAATCTGAAAGGGCAAGAATTCGCTACCCTTTTATCCATCTTATACCTAGGGTAGGATCTCTCTTATACTTGGGGTTATATTTACTCAAGACCTTCCAAGGTATATAATAATGCAGGTGCCATCGTAAGATGTTCTTTGTGTTGTTTTATCAAGAGGGAACCATGAAAAATTTAGGAACATGATGCTCAATTGGTTAGGCAAACCGAGTATTTATTTACCGGGTTGTATGGTGGTTTGGGGAATGATTTCTATTTTGACAGGTTGTGTTCAGCCTTATCCTTTCATGCTCACTTTCTCATGTAAAAATTATCAGGCATCACAAAGAGGTATGGAGTGAAATTCGCTATTTGCAGTCCATTTAGAATTGAAGATGTCTAGTTTTCTGGGGGCCCTCCTGACTCGATTCTTTCTTGGATTGTACGTTTTTTTTTTCGAGTTTGCTTGACTTATCCTCATCCTACATAGCGTGGAAGCCGCATTCTTCCCTGGTAAGTTCGGTATATTGGAGTTTGCCTATACAAATGATTATTATCCTTTCAGGTGCTTTATTCTTATTGTCCAAGTGGTATACAAGGTCTGCGGCTAACCGGGCCTGCTTAGCCATACTAAAACGTCTTTGAGGTACAGAAAAGAACTTGGCCTTCGCAACGCTATTCTTTTCTGTGGAAACATCTTGTCCAGTGCGTTTGGAGGCTTGTTAGCTGCCGGAATATTGAATGGGATGGAGGGTAAACTGGGTCAGCCCGCATGGCGGTGAGTTCACCATGATGCGGTGTTCTTTATCGCTAATATACTCATAGTTGGCTTTTTTTTGTATGTATTTGCCGCATCATTTTGTCGCATCATTCTAACGATCGAGTCTGTTCCTTTCACTGTGGAAGATTGAAGGCTCCCTAACGGTAAGACGCAAGTCAAGCGTCCGTTCCTTTTCACATAACCTTCACCGACAACGCAGATTTTTGTGGCCATATGTGCGATGTTTATTTTGCCAGATTTCCCAGCCACTACCCGGTCCCTGACACCGCTGGAACGTAAACTAGCTCTCTTGAGAATGGCTGAGGATGTAGGCGAAGAGAATGGAGGGAACAGCGGCGAGAAACGTACTCACTGGACTGGGTTCACCGAGGCAGCTACAGACTGGAAAGTATGGTGGCTTGCATTTACTATGCTCTCCCAGGTTGTCAGCGGGTCCTTTGGCGCTTACTTCCCAAGTAAGCTTTCATCGCAAACTTCATCGCAAAAGAGATCATTCTATTTATTTCATATTCTCCTGTTACTTTGACAGCACTAGCCGCCACTTTAGGATTTAAATCACTCACCGTGACATTGCTTCTTACCGCTCCTCCTTGGGTTTTCGCATCTCTGGTTGCACTTTGCAACGCCCGTCATGCCGATGTCACTGGTGAAAGATTCTGGCATATCGCCGCTCCCGCCTCGCTTGGTATCCTCGGCTACATCATCTCACTCTGCACAATGAATACCGCTGCCCGTTACATAGCGCTGTAAGTTGCCTTCGGGGGGACATGATATTATGATTTCCTAACCTTTATCTGCTGAAGCTTCCTTCAGGCGCAATCTATCGCCGGTTCTGTTGTGTTATATACTTGGTTCAGCAACTGTTTCCCTCGTGACCCGGCCAAGCGAGCGGTCGGTGGGTAATTGACCTCATATTACCTTAAATGCCTTATTTTCAGTAGGACTGGCACTATCCAACGCTTGGAGTCAGCTGGGTAATGTGGCAGGATCGTACGGAATGGTCTCTCGAGTGGTCCGGATTCCATCACTAACCGCAATTACTAGGTACGTGTGGGACATTTCTTGGGGACCTACTTATAGGAAGTCGTATGGTATCTGCATTTCGGTGAGTGGGAAACATTTTACCCTCGCCGTGGTTAAGTATAACTTGCTGTGCGCAGACGGCAGGACTTGCAATTATCATGTGCTTTGTGTTCCGCCAGCATTTAATCCAATTAAACGAGAAGAAGGAACAGAAAGAGACTATCGGAGGGGATTTAACATTTAAATATCTCTATTAAGAAACATGTTACCTGGGAACCGGAGTCCGAATGCTGTATGATTACTAACTTTGAGCTTCATGCTTGTCTCCATGTAAATAGATATAAAGTTTTGATCAATACAGTTGAGACACCGAATAACGAGGTGGTTCAAGATTGTTCGCATGATCAGAAGAACATCATTATAGACCTGAATGCATTACTTTAAGGCATACAAGATAACCCCATTAACAAATGGGGAATTCACCATTCATTTCAAGACTACTACAATTTGGACTGCAATTTAGATACCCTGCCAAGAGGTTAATTGTCAAAATGTTACAATTCATTATGCAAACTCATCACAATAAGTGTAACTTGTTGATGTCCATAACTATAGCAGCTCAGAGGACTGGATAACACAAGGATGTTGTGTGGAGTGAGGAGATGAGTTGTTCAGTGGTGAAAACTGGATGTAGGTTGTGTGGATTGATGGTCATGTATTTGCTTCCTCCCTCTTTAGGATAGACATCCCAACATCCTGCCTGTCAATGCATCAGGTTTGATGCCAAGTCAACCAGGATGACTGTTAAGTCTGGAGTCAGAGATGTATTGTCTGGGAGGTCTGGAGTGGTCGAATGATCAATTTCGAGCTGGGGTATGGAGTCGAGAGGACTTGGCTTCAACTTATGTGTTGCACCCTCTTGCATCGTCTTGTCCTTGTATTTATGGAGTTGCGGAGCAGAGGTTGCAGAGTGAGAACGGAGGTAACGAGGTGAGACTAAATCGATATTCGAACTAGAGAACTAGCTACGAATACATGGAGGTTTAAATACATTTGGAGCATGAGATTAATATGGAGCAGGGTCGTCCGAATGTGGAGGAGTTACTATACTAGGATACAGGGATGCTAAACGAGAGACGGAGTCCTGTGGAACTATGAAACATACTAGAAGATGACGTAGAAGATAATAGAAGGAGTGACATGGAAGGTCCATGTATCGGAATGATGACATGGGAGAAAAGACGGAGATGGAGTACAGAGTATGCGGAGATCATGTGGGGTTGTCCATGGCGTGGAGTCCAGTGGAGGATCGAGATCTGTCTAGGGGGCTGAGATTGATCCGGAGGAGAGCGGAGATGAATGATAAATGGGTGCTAGGATGGAGATTTGTCAGAGGGAGCCTAGGATCTAACAACGACAAGGTTGAACTGAGAAAAGTATTTAGACCATTGGACTTGACATCAAGTGAGGAGTTTGGTTGTGCAAACCAGGGTATGGAGTCAAAAGGACTTGGCTTCAACTTATGTGTTATGCTCTCTTATGTTATCTTGTCCTTGTATTTACGGAGGTGCTACAGAGTGAGGTTGCAGAGTGAGTTCTTGTAGATAACTAGGAGGAGACTAAATTGATATTCAAACTAGAGAACTAGCTATGATTACATGGAGGTTTAAATACATTTGGGACATGGGAATAATATGGAACAGGGTTGTCCAAATGTGGAGGAATGACTATATTAGGATGCAGGGGTGCTAAATGAGAGAGGGGGTCATGTGGAACTATGGAACATACTAGAAAATGATGCAAGAGATGACAGAAGGGATGTCATGGAGGTCTGTGTGTTAGAGTGATGATGTGGTGAGGATGACAGGAATGGAGTATGGAGTGTGTAGAGATTATGTGAAGAGCACAGAGAGTATACAAGGGTGTGGAGTGAAATGGAGGGGTGAGTGTGACTTAGACATGACATGGAGGTGGATGACTAAGGGCACTAATGCAGAGATTTGTCAGAGGTAATCTGGGATCTAACACAGTTCCTTGTCATGGATATCATAATTTAACTCCAGAGGAGTGAAGGTCCAAGAGTAGAAAGCAATTGGGTAGATGTCATTGTCTATTGGAGAGATGGTAGAGAGTATAGTAGCAAGCACATAGTCTGAGGCATCAGTTCAAATGATCAGAGGGGACCCAGGGATCCAATGGGTAAACATGGAGCAGTGGTGAAGGGCTTTTTTCAAGGCTTTGAAGGAGGCTTTGGTGAAAACCCACAGAGTGTCTTTTTGGGTTAAACAGGTCAGCAGAATGGTGATATCAGAGTAGTTGAAAATGAAACATCCCACCATCCTGCTCCTTCCACAGAGCATATCAGACCTTCTGCTCTACACATCTATTGTAAGATGTGCCCTTGAAGTTTGAAAATCTGAGAAAGGATTGCATATCTTTGACCTTTCAGGGTTCAGGCCATTCTTGGATGGCTTTGACTTTGTCATCAGCCATGGTGAGGCCATCAGGTGAGAGAATGTATCTGAGGTATTTGACAGTATCAATGTGGAAAAAGCATTTGACCATGTGAGCATACATGTGGTTTTTTGGAGTTGCTGGAGTATATATCAAACATGCTCTCAGTGTTAGTCTAGGTTATTGGAGTATATGAGGATGTTGTCCAAGTAAATGAGAACTAAGATGTTGAGGAGATCAGAGAAAATGTCATTCATAAAGTATTTAAATGCTGTGGGGGAGTTGGTGAGTCCAAAGGGTATTATACACCACTTGAATGATCCATATCTGGTTCAGAAGGCAGTCTTCCATTCATCACCTTTATGGATTTGAATGAGAGGATAGGCATGTTGAAGATCAATTTTAGTGAATATCCAAGCCTTTTGAGGACTATCCAGGAGGTCAGTCACTTGGGTGAACAGGTAATGATCCTTCTTTGTAATCTTATCGAGCTCTCAGAAGTTAACACAGAGTCAAAGAGAGCCATCCTTTTTATGAGTGAATAAGACCAGAGCTCTTGTCAGGGTTCAGCTTGGAGTTCATCATTCAGTTTGTTGTCTCCTGTTTATGTGTTTCCATGCCCTGCATCTTCTGATTACATAATAAGTGCTGTATTGAGGTATATAAGTCATGACTAGTGTAACGGCTACTCCTCAGCTTGATCTCTGAGGATTACCACTACACCAGGTGAGCTCTCTATGTATTTATTACTAGTAACCCTTGTATAAACTGAGGATTACCGCTACACCAGGTGGAGAACCCCCTTATCAGCTCATTAATATTGGAGTATCTTGCTGTTATGACTTTGTCAATAGCACCACCCTCACAGAAGATCAAGCTCCCCTTCAGACAACCTCACACATCCTTTCCATCAGTTTCCACCTCATATTATATCTAACCAAATCCCAGAGGGATATTGGGAGTCCCTGGGTGAACCTGGGATTGCCCTCAGAAATATGTTTACCACTCAGATAATCAAGTTGAACTTCTCCAGCACCAGAATGAAGTACTTCAAGACCAGTTGAGGGCCATGCAGAGCAATATAACCAGTGCTGCCTCAGCTGCAGCAATTGCAGCAACCCAGCACTTGTCTACTCACATCCCTGCATACAGCCCCCCTTCTCATTGCTCCATAAGGCAGCTGATCCAGAGAAGTTCACAGGAGATAGAGCAGACACAGAAGGATTTATCCATGCTGTGAAGCTCTGTCACTCTTCAACCAGGAGCATTCCTAGACAAACAAACAAAAATACTATATGCTCTCTTGTTCATGTTAGGAGGCTCTGCAGTAACCTGGGCACAAAATAAGACCCAAGCTATCATTGATGGAACCTCTTCAATCAGTACCTTCGATGAATTTGCTAAGCAGGTTGAAGCAGCCTTCAGAGACCCTGATCATGCCAGAACAGCCCATACCAAACTGCATGACCTCAAGATGACATCTAGCATGTCAGCAGATGATTATACTGCACAGTTTGAGATACTTGCAAGGAGAACAGGCTTTAATGATAAGGTACTAGAGGATGCCTATTCATGAGGACTTCTGGTGACAAGATCTATACACAACCATTTCTCCTATCCAACCTCAAGGCATGGAAGGAAGCCGCATGTCAGATTGATTGCAATTATCATCACCTTGTGGAGGTTAAGAAAGCACAAGCACCTCATGGTTCCCACTGCACTGTCCCAATCTACACTACAACTGCTCTTGCCATGCCCACACCCAGTATTGCTATGCCCATGATATAGATTCCAATCAATGATGCACCAAGACTTGGACATGCTACAACTGTGGCAAGCAAGGCCATATTTCCCCAGCATGCCCAGAGCCCTGCAAGGAATGCATCCACACAAACCTCACAGGAGCTGCACTTACAGACATGATCTCAGAGTCAGTAGCAGCTACTCTAGGTGCCTGTGGGGTAACACAGAAGGCAAGGGTCCAAACTTCTGAAGAAGGAGGGAAACAGGGTTTTTTTAGGCAAGTCAGCAGTGAAAGACATGCCCCATTTGACAAATCGATTTTCAGTTCTTGAAACATGTATGCTAGGGAATACTAGAGACATGCTGCACTCATTACCAACCCTAGACCCAACTGAAACCCAACCAGTGATGCCTGAAATCAAACCCACCACTCTAAACCCTGAAGAGCAACCCCTTCCCCTTCTCTATGTATGCTCTGATGGCACTTGCTGGTGCACCAAAGTCCCTCTGAAGGTCCAGTCTGTTGACAATGGATGTCCTCTAGCAATTGATGCACTCCTTGACAGCAGTGCCACAGGAATGTTCATTGATGTTGAATTTGTTTGAGCAGAAAACCTCAAAACCTGTCACCTTCCTCATGCTATACCTATCTATAACATAGATAACACTCTTAATGAAGCAGGTTCAATCAAGGAAGAGGTTGGCCTTATCTGCACATATGGACATCACACAGAACATGCTACATTTTTAGTAACAGGCCTGGGGTGCCTAGCAATCATCTTAGGATACACCTGGGAGCACAACCCAGAAGTTAATTGGTGCTTGGGTGAGGTGAAAGTGACTTGCTGTCCTGAATCATGTGGTATTGAACCAATCAACAAGAAACCTCAAGTTGAAATGGTCCCAGACATTAAAGAAGACCACATACACCTTCCTGATCAACACACATGTGCCATGGCTGAAGAGCCATTATATTCACCTGAAAATGGAGAGAGACTCTTTGTAGTCTTTGTGGAGGATGATGATGAAGAAATTGGTGCAGGCTCAACTGTCTCATAACAGCTTTCCCAAAAGGCATTGGAGCTCACACCCACTAAATCCTTTGAAGATCTAGTTCCAAAACCTTATCAGGAATTCAAGGATGTCTTCTCAAAGGAGTCCTTTGATAAGCTTCCCCCATGTAAACCCTGGGATCATGCACTTGAGCTGATACCAGGTGCCAAATTGTCAGGGTTCAGCTTGGAGTTCATTGTCAGTTGTTGTTTCTTGTTTATGTCCTTCCATGACTTTCTGTGACCTTCCTGGACTTTCCATTACTTTCTGTAACTTTCCAGAACTTTCTATCACCTTCCATAACCTTCCATAACCTTCCATAACTTTCCAGGACTTTCCATCACTTTCCATCACCTTCTATGACCTTCTGTGACCTTCCACTAGGTTATATAAGTGTGACTGGTGTAATGGTTACCCCTCAGCTTGATTACCAGGTGGGTTTTCTATGTATTTATTGCTAGTAATTTTTGTATAAACTGAGGATTACTGCTACACCAGGTGGAAAACCCCCTTATCAGCTCATTAAATATTGGAGTATCTTATTGTTATGACCTTGTCAATGGCATCACCCTCACACAAATACTTTAGCACCAAGGTTTATATGATGTCTCCCAATGATCAAAGAGAACTAGATGCATTCCTAGAAGAAAATGAGCCATCACATCTGCCCCTCTAAATCACCCATGGCATCCCCAGTCTTCTTTGTAAAGAAAAAGGACAGTGGCCTCCATTTTGTACAAGACTACAGGAAGCTTAATGATATAACAATCAAGAACACTTATCCCCTCCCTCTTGTATCAGCCATTATAAACAAGGTCACTGCTGCCAGGGCCAAACACTTTACAAAACTAGACATCCACTGGGAATACAACAATGTGTGCATAGAGGAAGGAGATGAGTGGAAGGCTGCCTTCAGAACAAACTGAGGTCTATATGAACCTCTGGTGATGTTCTTTGGTCTCACAAACAGCCCAGCCACCTTTCAAATGATGATGAATGAAATCTTCAGGGAGCTCATTGACAAGGGAGTTGTAGTAGTGTTCATAGATGACATACTCATCTTCACAGAATCTCTTGAAGCCCACTGAAAGTGTGCAACAAGTCCTTGAAATTCTTCACTCCAACAATTTGTATCTGAAACTGGAGAAATGCTTATTTGAACAATGGGAGGTGGAGTACCTTGGACTTATCCTCTCAGAAGGGAAGGTGGCAATGGACCCAGTGAAGGTAGCAGGAGTATGTGACCAGCCAACCCCATGCAATGTCACCAAGGTGAGATCCTTCCTTGGATCTGTCAACTTCTATTGTCTATTTGTGGACAACTTGTCTCACATTGCCAAACCCCTGAACAATCTCACCAAAGCCAATACACAGTGGTCTTGGACACCAGATGGACCAGAGCAAGTTGCTTTTGATGAACTCAAACACCTCATTACCTCTACCCCTATCCTTGTCCTCCCAGACTAGACCAAATGATTTTGCCTTGAAACAGATGTCTCAGCATATGCAACAGGTGCTGTATTATCTCAACTCTGTGATAATGGAAAGTGGAGACCCATTGGCTTTGTCTCAAAGAATCTTTCAGACACAGAGCACAACTATGCCATCCATGACAAGGAACTACTTTCTGTCATCTGTAATCTAGAAGAATGGCATCATATCTTAGAAGGAACCAAGTACAAAATTGAGATCCTCAATGACCATCAAAACCTCACCTACTTTCACTCTGTACAGAATATAAACCACCACCAAGCTCACTGGTCACTCTACCTCTCTTGTTTTGATTTTGAATTGATCCACCATTCTGGTTGTCATTCAACTAAGCCTGATGTGCTCTCAAGATGGGTAGATCATAAGCAGGGGAGGAAGATAATCAAAACCAAATTCTATGTTGGGAATAGTAATGGTATTGGGGTAATTACTGTACTATGTCTGAGTTCTAATAGATAAGCACTCATGTGGATGCTTGCTATGCTCTGCCATATGTGTATGAGTCTGGTGCAGTCCTGCTGTGCCCTATGTGTATGAGTCTGTGTTTGAGTTTGTCAACACACCCTTTATTACTTCAACATTCTACTCCAACCTAACATGTTCCATGTTAATGCCACAGGTGCACAACTAGTAAATGGTGAGGCTAACAAATTTCTTGACAGAGTCAGGGACTGCACAGACTGAGATGAGAAGGTTGTAACAGCTCTCAAAGAACTTGGACTATCTGGAAATCTCCAAGGAGAATAATGGACAGAAGAGAATGGTCTTATTCTTTACTATGGCAAGGTATATGTCCCCCTTGACTCCAAGCCATGGCATGACATCATCAAGGCACACCATGATGTAAGTACCACTGGTCATCCTGGTCACTGGAAGACAACTGAACTTGTGTCTCAGAACTATTGGTGGCCTGGAATGGGACAGTATATTGCCAAATACGTGAAAGCCTGTGACCGCTACAATAGGACCAAAACCTTTCCAACCTCCCCCATTGGCAAACTCCTCCCCAATCATATTCCAGACTGCAGATGGCATGTTATCACTGTTGAGCTAATCACAGAACTACCTGCCAGTCATGGCTACAATGCTCTTCTCATCACTGTAGATTGCCTCTCAAAGTGTCATATATTATTCCCACCACATCTGATGTGGACTTGGTAGGAATTGCCAGACTTTTCCATGACTATGTTTGGAAGCTCCATGGACTATCAGAGAAAGTCATCAGTGACTGTGGCACCCAATTCATCTCCCAGTTCATGCAAGAATTAAACAAGCTCCTAGGTATCAAGGTTGCTGCCTCCACAGCCTGCCACCCACAATCTGATGGCCAAACTGAAAAGGTCAACCAGGAGATCAAGCAATACCTCTGACTCTTTGTCAACCAACATCAAGATGACTGGTTAGATTGGATTTCTCTTGCTAAGTTTGCATACAACAATTGAATTCACTCCACAATGCAGACCTCCCCCTTCTTGCTTGACAGTGGTCAACATCCAAGACTCAGACTAGAACCAACCCAAGAAACCTGATTGGAAGCACTTGATGAATTCACCACTCACATGAAAAAGGCCACTAACAAAGCTTGCTCTGCCTTGTCAAAGGCTGCAGATGACATGGCACAGTTCTATGACCTACACCACCAGGCTGCTCCCACATACAAGATTGGTGATAAGGTCTGGCTAAATACACAAAACATTACAACCACTTGCCCAATGAAGAAGTTGGATCATAAATGGTTGGGTTCTTATGCAGTGAACAAGGTTGTATCACAGAATGCCTATGGCCTCCAACTCCCACCATCTTTTGGTCACACCCATCCCAACTTCTCTGTCAACCTCCTATGCCCCTACCAAGAGGATCCAATCCAAGAATGACATGCTCAACCCCTGTTATGATGGA
>QFEC01010543.1:0-15475 GCA_003316585.1 Gomphus bonarii | reverse complement strand
GGTAGAACTCGAGAGGAACCTGACCTGGACCCACCCTCCACTCTGGTGGAGGTTAACAAGATGTATTAATGGATGCTTCCGCTAAATACCTTGATAAAACTCCACATCAGGATGCCATGCATTGAGAGGGGGGTGATGTCAGGGTTCAGCTTGGGGTTCATTGTCAGTTGTTGTTTCTTGTTGATTTCCTTCCATGACTTTCCATAACTTTCTGGAACTTTACATCATTTTCCATAACCTTCCAGAACTTTCCATAGCTTTCTATCATTTTCTGGGACTTTCCAGAACCTTCCATCACCTTCTATGACCTTTCTGTGACCTTCCATTAGGGTATATAAGTGTGACTGGTGTAATTGCTACCCCTCAGCTTGATCTCTGAGGATTACCGTTACACTAGGTGGGCTCTCTGTATTTATTGCTAGTAACCTTGTATAAACTGAGGATTACTGCTACACCGAGGATTACTGCTACACCAGGTGGAAATTATCCTTATCAGCTCACTAAATATTGGAGTATCTTATTGTTGTGACCTTGTCAATAGCATCACCCTCACACTGCACCATCAGCAATGTCCCTTATGTAGGCAGAGGGCTTGCATGCCCTGTGTCCCCTGCCTTGTAGCAGCTCCTCTGGAGGGTCTGGCACCTCAAATCCTTCAAGAGGATCGATTCACAGTGCAGGAGGGTTGATACATGGTGCGGCTGGGGGCAGGAGTGCATGCAGTGCAGGCAGATGGTTATGTTGAACAGCACCTTGACTGTTCTGGGTGGTTAGCTTCCCCTCAGTCTGCACATCACTTGGGACAACTAGGATGGATTCATCAAACACAATGTTGCACTCGATGGTTACTCAATGTTTGCTGAGCCAGTACACTCTGTGCCCCTTGCTTTTGTTGCTGTATCTGACCCACCTGCCTTCATCCACCTTGGCTTCCAGCTTGCTGTGGTCTTCTCTGAGGGTAAAGACTCTCATGCCCCATTCCAGTAAGTCTGTAATGTCTGGCTTCACACAATGCATGACTTCATATGGCATCTTTCCATCCAGAGCACATGTGGATGTCTGGTTCTTCAACCAGACTGCATGTTGCACCGACTCCATCCAGAGAAACTTGGGCAAACCGACTGCCAGGTGCATCGCACATTCATGTTCCAGCAGCATGTAGTTGAGCCTTTCTGACACACTGTTCTCTTCAGGTGTGTCATGTATGGTCAGGCTTTGGACCATTCCCTTGGACTTTAGGTGGGTGCTGAGCTCTTTGGAGAGATATTCACTGCCATGATCCATTTGTAGATGCTTCAGCTTCATGCTATGTTGGGTCTCCACCCACGCCTCATACTTTCCATAGCAGCAGAGGGTGTCATTCTTCTTTGCCATGGGTATCAGGTACATCTACCTGCTGTGGTCATCGGTGAAACTGACAAAGTACTCTTTACTGTCATAGCTTTGGGGGTTCATGGGCCCCCACACATCTGAGTGAACCTTTTTGCTGAATTTTGTGGCCTGTGGTCCCTCTCACATCTGTGGGACCAGCTTCCTTGTAGGTTTGGCTTGCACACAGGCTATGCAAAAACCCAGCTGACTGGCTGCATCCAGCTCAAGTCCTGTGATAATGCTGTCCTGAACAAGTTTTGGGGTGACCTGCAGGGATATGTGTCCCATCTGGCGGTGCAGCTCATCCAGAGTGAGTACTTTTCATGCTGTACTTGTTGCTGCTGCTGTGGATTCATGTTCCACCTTGTACAGCCCATTTGAGAGTGGGACCTGCCTAAGCAGTATCCCTCGCTTATCCTGAATCAAAAATTTCTGGTCCTTTAATAGGACTGAGTACCTGTCATGATTTCTCCACTTCTCCCCTTTCTATTACTTGTTATTGGACTCCGCTACTCCGCCAGACTATATGTACAGTTCTTAGGTAATTAGTTAAAGCTCAGTCTTGAGCTGGTCAATACACCAACAAGTATCATTGCTCATTTCCCTCTTCCGCTCCTAAGTACTGAAGCTCTTGTCGTTGCTGACAGTACCCTGTGGTATCACAGCACATCAGTGAGATCAGCATGAATGCAAGATCAGGACAATACAGTATGTCCTTTAAGGTAATGTGTGTTTTCATCTTCCCATTTGGGATTCTGACTTTCATACTGCCTATGCCAACAGCTTTAAACATGGTCTTGTCAGCAGCATTGATTGCATGTGGTGCAATCTCCTTGAAGGTGAGGAAGTGGTGTTTGCTCAGTGATATATGACCTGACACACCTGAGTCATAGACATCAACTTCCCATCCCATCAATGCACTTGTTCCCAGCATGAGCGTGGTTCCAGAAAATGTTGTGGTGAAAGCAAAGTCCTTGATTTCTGTTGCCAGATTCGCTGATCTGCCTCCCTTCTTGTCTTCCTCCTTCTTGTCTTCCTCCTTCTTGTCCTTCTTTTCAGCTTTAAAATGACAATCTGCCTTCAAATGTCCCTTCTTGCCACATTTCCAGCATTCCACATCGGTTTTGTGGCACTAGAGGAGCTGCTGCATATCTGGGGTTTCCTGCGGCCTTTGGATGCTGCAAGTGCATTCTCACTGGCTTTCAGTTCGCATTCTTCAATTGCTAACTGTTTGAACTCATCAATCAGGGTTCCAATGACATGATCCGGCTCCAACTTGGCCTTTGCATATGCCATAGACATCACAATCACATTAATCAGTGGGTGGTATGACTTAGGGAGCAAGCCAAGGATGACAGTGACTAGATCATCATCAGTAAGTGTGGTGTTCATCCCTGCCAGTTGCTCCTGCATCCTTGTGAGTGCCTCCAAGTGCATACAGACATTTGACTTGTCCTTGCATTTCATTTCGTACATCCGGTGCTGCATATCAGCCTTAACAGTGAGTGCCCTGGTTTTGTGTTTTGAACACATGGCATCCCATACCTCCTTGGCTGTAGGGAGGTTTCAGATCTCAATGAGGAGGCTGTTGGGGACCGTGGTAAATACCTAGGCCATGATCATGGTCTCCCGCTGATTGTAGTCATCCCAGTGCTTTTCTAATGCATCTAGGTCCTCTTCCTCCTTCTCCATTAGCGTATGGCTACTAGGGTAGGTGGGAATCAGAGGGGGGATCCTGGCAGTCCCATCCAGGTGACATTTGGCACCATGGGTCACAGACAAGGTGGCTAACATCTGGCATTTCCAGGTGACCCAGTTCATGCCCTCCTGGCTGGCTTTGGGACAATGAATGACTTAGAGGTGAAGGTAGACATCATGGGCTCTGTGAGGCCCATAACATGTTGTAAGTAGCACAGTATCTAGATATGAAGGAGCTCAGTGAATGGACAATTCACTGAGCGTGTATTGCTACTATACCTAGAGATGAAGGAGCTATAGATGTAGCATAAGTTGCCACACATCTCAGTATATGGAAATGGTACAACTAGCTATGGTGTAAATAATATACTACCATGGTCAAGCATGACCATGGCTACCTAACTACCAGTCCATGTGTCAGATGCAACCCTGCATTCTCTGCTTATTCCCGCTTACCCTCTAATCTCAATACTTACTGTAGTCTCTTCTCATTTGTCTTCCTTGCTGGCTGTGACAGGTTTCTTGTGTTACAGTCACAGTAGCTGTATAGTTGCTGCTTAGGTAAGGGGGTCCTTAGTTCTTTCTCTTCTGGACCTCTCTACCAGGTAAGCAGCTCACATGTATCTAGCTACAGCTACCTTTATATATTTACTTCTGGACCTCCCTACCAGTTGTCTGATAGCATCTGTGGGTAGGCCTGGGGTTAGAGTCCCTAGGTCAGGCCTAGGGAGAAATGCAGGGCTGTGGTGGTGTCCCACTGTCTTAGCTTCCAGCAGTTGCCCAAGTCGGTACCCAAGTAGGTTGCCCTTACAAGTCCCTACCTCAAGTCTCTGCATCTAACTTCAGAACTTTGGGGAAAAGTGCCTGGCTGCCTAGAGGGCCTGAAGGTTCAGACACCTCAGATGTAACCCTTGGGTCTGTTAGTATACATTTGGGCAAACTGGTTCACATTTGATCTGGTGCTTGAAATGAGTCATCCCCTGACACAGACCCTTATCCATTCTTCAAGTTATAGGACCAATGCAGAGCTACCATATTGGCTTGGGTCTTACTGAAAATATCTGAGAAATCATGATATTCTCTTGGGATGCCAATCATATCAATCAGAGCATCATTGGAGTCTGTCTTGTCAGATGCTGAGATTAGTAGTTGGAAGGTTTGCATATCATCCATTTTGGAGATATGGGCAAATGCTACTGCATTGACCGGAGCAATTCTGGATGTAACATGTGGGGTTGGAGTTGTTTGTTTGGATGAGTATGGAATGATGTTGCTGGCTTGGATGGTATCATAGATTCAGCTGGGGTTGGAAAACCAAATGTGAGGTCTAGTCAATCAATAGATTGTAGCAGGTGAGCAGTTGTGTCCAAGGACTGCCAAACAGCTGGAATCTGGTGGAGTTATGAAGAACATAATGGAATCTTTTTTCCCCTCAGGAAAACAGATTGGGAGGTTAATAGCTTTTTGGATGACCAAGCCATTGAAGAGTCACAATGAATACTTTATGACTTGTGTAGATGGTTTAAAAAACCCCTCCCTTAGCTTAGGGTGATGGAAATGGCTCATATGCATATGCACCTTGGAAGACTTGACTCATGGGTTGGAAGGCTAGTGTTTCTTGACTCATGGAATAGAAATTGAACTTGTGAGTTGAATTTAAGAAACAACACTTACCCGGTGAAAGATTAAAGGTAACATAACGGATGGGTTGAGAATAGATGTAGGCACCCCCTTACAATATAAAACATATGAATTGGGAGTGAAAGATATTCGTGTATGCTAAAATCTTTACAGATATGGATTTTTACAAAAAGGCTACTAATGTTTTTACAGAAAAAAAAAACTCGGAATTGTGGAGTGACATGGAATGAAATGACAACTGAAAAGTGGAATAATCCCCAGAGACCACTAGAGAGAACCCTGAGGCGGAGAATAAGTAGTCTTGATATTCAGTCCTCGAGTTTCCTGCTTCTCTGCTATTCTTCCCTTAGTGTTTCTTTCCCTACCATTTCGAAAGCAAATTCGTTAGACGGCTGTAAGAGCGTTTAGTGGAACGGGAAGATGATGCTTTTCGTTCAAGCTTTGGCATAGCTGTGGTGGATTTTTCGCTCTCTGCAGAAAAAGACGTCTAAACATGGACTGATTGTACCTGAATAGAGATGAACATGCCTTCTGTGTCGGCAGTATTCTGTCTCACTTGAATTTCCTGTCCTTCCCCCTTGCTCTGCTCTTTCTCATTGGGAAAGGGGACCCTGCCTTCAACAAATGAACGACATGAGAAGCTGTAAAGAAAGACTTGATAGAGCAAGATGATGCATACCTTCAGTTTCTCGAACCTCTTGCACCTGACGTTCTTTCTGTGATGGCGAGTAAGAACCATGAATCTCTTTTGACGAGATGGTCGAGGATATACTGCTAGAAGCAGTAAAAGACTCTGGTGATGTTTGTTATTGAGATGATAGTGTAAAGATGATATATAACGCATGCCTTTAACATCGCTACTCTCTTGAAGCGAAATATGGCCACTGATTGACGGGTTGCAGACTGATGATTCACCTGCTGGAGAAACGATTTTCGCTGACGTGTCTAGTCCACTCTGGGCTGCTTCAGATACCTCAGAGCCAGTAACGTCTGGTAGAAGGGAATTTTTATTCAACTTTGCTGTGTACCAAGATAACGAAAATGAATACATACCAAGTCGACCAGAGGAAATGGCGGAGGATTCCTGGATAATTACGTCCTGATCCTCATCGATCGAGTATACCAAATCAAAATGCAAATCACCATTCAAGTTGAAGGCAGGGTTAGAAAGAGTATAACCGCGGGTGCCAGAGAACAAGAGTGGCCAAGTGCCCGAAAACAATTTGTTCATCTCGGCAATAGTTCTATCTTCTACCAACTCGACCTCTTGGAACTCATTTTTCAGGAGCGTCAACGCGCTAGTCTGAAAGACACTTATTAATATCATATCAAGCAAAGAGGGAAAGATAAATACGGACTCTACCCTCCAGCTTGCTGACCTGCGGTGACGTGTCCTTGAATTCCCAAGGAAGGATTAACTTTTCAACTTTAAGACCATTTTGTTCTTCATTCGTAAAAGATATCGTTGAAGACCAGGAAGCTTTGGCACTCCTGTTACCGCGAATCGAATGAGCCGTGAATTTAACCCCGGTAAGAATGGGAACTCACGACGAGCCTCTTTGTGAGTGTGTAAGACTAAGGTCAACCTCTCCGGAGAGCTTGATCGCACATACTCCATCTTGTGAAACGAGGATCACATTGTTCATAGTAGTAACTGAGAAATAGGTAAAGGAAGTGAATACAAATGAATGCTATTTGATATCTCACCAACGATAGTGTACCGCTTGCTTTGGCTGTTTACTGTATGCTTGCGGGTGAGCTCGTCCGACGCCATCCACTCATATTCAAGACCTATCTCCGATAGCTCTTTTCGTGTCCAATCGTATTCCTTGTCGTCCTCGTCCTCGACTTCTAGCCAAGGGCTTGACTCTGACAAAAATATGAATGAAGAGTAACCAAAAACATTTTGAGACCATACGGGAAATCCATTCTCCCCCTTTGTCTATGCGAAAGTGGACAGGGGGCAGTGCGGTAAGCCAGTTAACGCGCCTGAACTTGGGAAGTAGCCACCCTTCAAGGAAAGTGCTATGGGATAGGAAGAAGGTTCCGAAGAGTGCTGCTTGTTCAATATAACTCCCGTTCCAGTTATAGGGGGCCGGAGAAGTGGTATGAAGAGCTTTTTCTCGAATTCCATAGATAATCAGAACGTTACGGTGTCCAAGAGAACGGTCGTCATGTGTAATGTCGTTAGAGAACTCGAAAAATTGGAAAGAGAACGAAGATGCTAATAAAACGCTCTGGGAGGCAGATTGCGTCGAGATGGGGAAACTACAAATGACGTGGTATCCTTCGTTGACCAGCTGCTTGAAGTATTGCTTGAAGTACTGCTCGAAATAAGTCTGTATGGTATGGTGTTCTGACTCTACCAGCTTATCGGTATCGGGACTGGACAGGAAGGAAAGATCGGAATGGCACTCTATGGCTGGGAGAGAGTTATTTCTTTAAGAAAAGAGGTGAGGTGAAATAATGATCTTACTGCTGAAATCAAGGCCCAAATGCTTAACTTGATATTCACCGGCCTTCAATTCTTCCAGACGGTGTCGAGTAGTTAAGGGAGAACCAGAATACTCTACCTCCTTAAGCATCACATCAAAAGCCAGCCTCCGATTCGAGAGAGAACAATTGTCACTTCGGGATAAAAATATTCAAGGTTGGAATAGTGGACGGAGAAGAAGCTTACCCGACGTCTGCCTGGTTAAGAAGCAGACTTTGTGGACCCCCTTTGAGAGTGATATATAGAGTAATAGTTTTCGAAGAGGAATCCCGAGGGAATTGGAGTTGGATTGGACCGAAACTACTTCTGAACCCTTGGTATGTCCAACTCCGGAGACAATTGCTACTTGAACGGGCCGCATTCCATGACAAAAGAAGCTGGTTGTTGACCGAGCTTTGGGTACATGCGGTAATGACATCGGAGCCGAATGTATCAATGATAGTGAGAGATTGCTTGACAACGCGGGAGACAAGAGAAGACCTGTCTTCAATGTATGTCTGCCTTGTCATGTCTGCCTCCAGTGAAAAGTCGGTCTGTTCCTTTCCCACTGAGACTTCCGTGAGGTCGATCTGACGTTGGACATCTAGAGTTTCCCGGCTCTTGAGGACCTCTTCAACTTTCATCTCCTCTCCTAGGACCACTTTATCGTTCGTCACGTCTGTCTCTAGCGTGATGTCGGTTTGTTCCTTTACCGCCAAGACTTCCGTGACGTCAGTCTGAAGGCGAATGTCCAGCCCCTCAAGCCTCTCGACATCAGTCTGAACGTAGACCGGTTCGTGTTTCACGTCTTTCTCTAGCTCAATGTCAATTTGTTCCTTGACGACCGAGACTTTGGTGACGTCGGTCTGACGTTGCAAATCCACCAACTCCTGGCTCTTGACGCCCTCTTCAACCTTCTCCTGCCCCTCCCCTCCCATCGTCTCCCTGGTCAAATCTGCCTGAAATTTAACCTCATCTTGTTCCTTGACGATCGAGAGTTCGGCGAAGTCGGTCTGAGGTTGAAAACCAAAGGCCTCCCGGCTCCTGACGCCCTCTTCAACTTTCGCCAATTCCTCCCGCACCACTTTTTCCTTCTTTACGTCGGTCTGAAGCTGAACCTCGTCCTGTTGTTTGGCGACTGACACTTCTGTGACGTCGGGTTGAAGATGAGAGTCCTGCACCTCCTGGCTCTTGACATCAGTCTGAACAACCGACTTCTCCTGCACCACCTTTTCTTTGGTCACACCTGTCTCGAGTATAAAGTCATTTTGTTCTTGGACGAGGGAGATTTGCGTGATGTCAGTGTGACTTTCGCTCTTGACACCTTCATCTTCAAGCGCTACGACCTCCTGCACCTTCGATTCCCTGGTCATGTCCGTCTGAATTTGAACGTCGTCTTGTTCTTTAACACCCGAGATTTCTGTGACGTCTGTCCGTCCTTGAACAAGTTCATCTAGGCTCTTAACACCATTAGGCACCTGTACCTCCTCCCGCACCAATTTTGCCTTCGTTACGTCTGTCTGAAGCGAAACCTCGTCTTGTTCCTTGGCAACCGAGACTTGCGTAACATCGGTCGGCTTAACATCTAGCTCCTTGTGGCTCCTGACACCTTCATCGACCTTCACCTCTTCCAGCACCACCTCTTCTGTAGTTACGTCTGTGTCAAACGCAACGTCATTTTTTCCCTTGACTTCAGTGGCGTCAGTCTGACGTTTAACTTCCAGCTCCTCCAGGTTCTCCACAAGATTCTGAACCTGTGCCATCTTTTGCTCCGTCAAGTCTTTCTCAACCTTGACGGCGGTTTGTTCCTCCGCGGACGAGACTTCGATGACATCGGTTTGACGTTGAATGACCGCCTTCCCTTCTTCAATTTTCATCGCCACACCTGTCCGAAGCCGAGTGGCGTTTTGCTCATTGGTGATTGAGAATTCTGTGAAGTCGGTCTGACGCATAACATCCAGCTTCTCGTGGCTGTTGACACCACTCTGAACTTGCACCACCACCTCCTGCACCACCTTTTCCTCCGTTGAATCTGATTCAAGCGTCACATCAGCTTGTTCCTTGACCGCTGAGACTTCCGCGGCGGCAGTCTGACGGTGCACGTCCAACGCCTCTCGGCTCTTGACGCCCTCTTCAACCTTCACCATCGCCTGCACCACCTGGTCCTTGGCTACATCTGTCTGATGCTCGATTTCGTCCGGTTCCTTGACGACCGAGACTTCCGTAACGTCGGTCTGACGTTGAACATCCAACAACTGCCAACTCTTGACGCCCTCTTCAACTGTCATGGCCACCTCCCGCACCACCATCTCCTTCGTCGCATCCGTCTGAAGAATGACATCGTCTTGTTCCTTGACGATTGAGATTTCGGTCATGTCAGTTTGACGTTGAACGTCCGTCTTCTCCTGGCTCTTGACGCTCTCATCAAATCGAGTCACATCCTCCTGCACTTTCTTTTCCTCCGTCGCCTCTGCCTGAGGGTGAACGTCGTTTTGCTCTTTGACTACCGAGACTCTCGTGACATCAGTCTGATGGTGAACGTCCAGGGCCTCCACGCTCTTGCCGCTCTCTTCAACGTTTGCCACCTCCCGCAGCTTCGTTTCACTCGTCATGTCGGCCTGAAGCTGAACTTCATTGGTCCGACGTGTAACGTCCAGTAACTCCTGGCTCACTATGCCCTCCTCAACTTTCACCACCACCTCCTGGATCAGTTTTTCTTTCGTCACGTCTGTCTCCAGTGAAACATAGGTCTGTTCCTTTCCCACCGAGACTTCCGTGAGGTCGATCTGACGTTGGGCATCCAGGGTGTCCCGGCTCTTGGCACCTTCAGCCCTCACGACCTCCTCCCGCACTCTCGGCTCCCTTGTCACGTTTGTATGAAGCGTAATATTTTCCTTGACCACCGAAAATTCGGCGACTTCTGTCTGACGCTTAACGTCCAGCTCCTCATGGCTCTCGATTATCTCTTCAACCTTCCCCACCTCATCCATCGCTCCTGCCTCCCTCGTCACATCTGTCTGAAGAATGACATCGTCTTGTTCCTTGACGATTGAGATTTCGGTCACGTCAGTTTGACGTCGAACGTCCGTCTTCTCCTGGCTCTTGACGCTCTCATCAAATCGAGTCACATCCTCCTGCACTTTCTTTTCCTCCGTCGCCTCTGTCTGAAAGTGAACGTCGTTTTGTTCTTTGAACACCGAAATTTTCGTGACATCAGTCTGATGGTGAACGTCCAGGGCCTCCACGCTCTTGCCGCTCTCTTCAACGTTTGCCACCTCCCGCAGCTTCATTTCACTCGTCACGTCGGTCTGAAGCTGAACTTCATTGGTCCGACGTGTAACGTCCAGTAACTCCTGGCCCATTACGCCCTCCTCAACTTTCATCACCTCTCGGACCAGTTTTTCTTTCGTCACGTCTGTCTCCAGTGAAACGTCGGTCTGTTCCTTTCCCACCAAGACTTCCATGGGGTCGATCTGACATTGGACATCCAGGGTTTCCAGGCTCTCGGGGCCCTCTTCAACTTTCACCTCCTCCCCCAGAACCACCTTATCCTTCGTCACGTCCGTCTCCAGCGTAATGTCGGTTTGTTCCTTTGCCGCCAAGACTTCCGTGACGTCAGTCTGACGGTGAACGTCCAGCTCCTCAAGGCTCTTGACACCAGTCTGAACGTAGACCACCGATTCGTGTTTCACGTCTTTCTCTAGCTCAATGTCGGTTTGTTCCTTGATGACCGAGACTTCGGTCTCGTCGTCCTGACATTGCAAATCCGCCAATACCCCGCTCTTAACGTCCCCTTCTGTATCCACCACCTCTTCCCCTACTACACCCTCCCCCGTCACATCTGCCTGAAGCTTAACCTTGTCCTGTTCCTTGACGACAGAGACTTCCGTGACGTCAGTCTGACGTTGAACATCAAGGGCCTCTCGGCTCTCGACGGTCTCTTGAACCTTCACACCCTCCCGCAGCTTCGTTTCACTTGTCAAGTCGGTCTGAAGTTGAACGTCATCGGTCTGACGTTGAACGTCCAGCAATTCTTGGCTCTTGACGCCCTCTTCGACCTTCGCAATCTCCTCCCGCACAAGCCTTTCTTTTGTCACCTCTGTCAGAAGCTGAGGGTCGTCTTGTTGCTCGACGACCGAGACTTGGGTGACGTCGGTCTGTCGTCCAACGTCCAGTTCCTCTAGACTCCTGTCACCCTCTTGAACCTTCGCCACCTCCCGCACCCACCTTTCTTCTGTCAAGACATTCTGGATCTCAGCATCGTCTCGTCCCTTGACGACAGATATTTCGGTGACATCGGTCTGATGTTGAACGTACAGGTCCTGTTGGCTCACGACTCTCTTCGGAACCGTCGACTCGCCTGCCAGTACCTCCGTTTTCTCTATCACGTCGGCCTGAAGCTTGGCACCCTCGTGTTCCTTAACAGGGGAATGTTCACTGTGGGTGTCACTTTGAACCTGACCGTCTTCTTGGTTTATAACATCCTGTTGGATGTTCACAATTTCTTGCGCCACCGTTTCCCGGGTCAGTCCCTGTTCAAACTTCACGGAGTGTTGTTCCTCAACGATCCCTGTGTCCTTGGTACCAATGTGACATTGAACAGTTACCGCTGCCTCTCGCGTCTTCGTTACGTCTTTCTGGAGGTTCCCCACGTGAACCCACTCGCCTGGTTGGTCCTCCATGTCCTGCTGGCTCGTGACATCCTCTTGGACCTGCTTCACCTCATGAACCCCCTCCTCGTCTTGGACCACGTGCACCACTTGGACCTCTCCCTCCTCCTCTTCCTGTTGCGCCTTTATTTCCTCCCGCTCCATGCCAACATATTCCTTTGCATCATGTCCCAACTTCACTTTCACTTCTTGTTGTTCCCTGGCGTTCACTTCCTCTGTTCCTTTGACGTCGATTTCTTTCACGCTGTTGACACTAATGCCATGCTTGGTTATGTGATCGAATATCTCAAGCTGGAAGTAACGCCATTTGATATATTGAACAACACCTTTACGGAGTTTCGAGTAAGGTGCTTGTCCGGTTATCCCGGGCCCGAAGGAAGAGCTCTTCTCATTGAAACTTGCCTCTGGTATAACGATCAGTAACATTCACCAATCATGAAAAAGATAGTGAAAGCTGATTCACTTGCGAAATCAAACTTGAGATTGGACTGGTTTTTGTTCACATGGACGGGTACTTCGAACACCATGTCCCAGTCTGACAATCTGAGGGATTCCTCCCTGAAAATTTTTGGGTTACATCAATTGGAATGGATGCAAAACGAAAATAGGTACTTGTATTTCGCATCCTTGTAAGTACGTAGCTCCCGAAGCTTAATGTGGGCAATAATTGAGTCAGCGCGCCATGGATGAAGCTCTGGTGGACTGAAGAAGGCATAGAAAGCTGTCTTCTCATATATAAACCGAGATTCAACGAAAATGAAGTGTTTTTCAGGAGAATTCTTCAATATTTTGAGCTCCTCGGAATAGTGACTCCATCGAGTGGCCGTGTATGTATTAACATAGCGAATAATGGCCTTTATGATGTTAACAATACCAACATAAGTATCAGGAATGTCGATGGTTGTAATGTTCTTGTGAACAATACTTGATACGTTGCGGGCAGGGGTTTGGTAATAGTAAGGAATAGTTTGGAAGAAATCGAGCCCGGCTTTGCCGAGGATAGGTAGATAATGCTTCTCGATGTAGTTGGCAATTGACTTGTGGTCACGGAGATGCTCCACACATTCCTTCTCTGAGGATGAAATATAAGTTATCTCTGGCGCGAATAGGCACTAAATCAGTCGGGAGATGTGACAGTAAAAGTAATCGCTCACTCGAGAAGTCGAGAATGATAGCAGTCGTCTTGAAGGTTTCGACCTCCCTAAGTATCTTTTCTTCGTAGGAGATACGGAATATACAGGTGTGATTCTCGAAGGTGTGCCTATTTTTATCATCGAGTTTAGATGCTGTTCATTAATAGTTTTGTGACAACTTACTGAGTTCCATCAAGCTCATCAGCGAGTTTATAATGCCCAGAGTTGAGATGAAGCTTGAAGAATGCCTCCTGGTTCTGAATAGACTCGAGCTGAGGTATCCCGAAGGAGGTGAAAAAGTCAAGATCTTGCTTCGAGGGGTTGTAAAGGTGATGGGTTCCAACACCAAACTGGGCGAGACAAGTCCCATACTCCATGTCGGGTTTGGATGGCTTACGCTCATAGCAATGCTTGAGGGCGCACTCGTTAGCAAGCTGCCAGAGATGTTCCAGCTGTTTGTTGATATGTTTGACTAGCGACGTATCGCGATTCTCGATGCACATCGTGGCTAGGGAGGAGTGGGGAAGGGAAAGGCAAAATTGTTAAACTACTGGAGTACAACAAATAGTTGACTGGTGCAGCCTACCTCCTCTCCTATATACTAGCACAGAAGAGGGAGTAAGAACGCGACGTGTCAAAATGCCTCGGCTAAGGGCCCGATCGCGACGTGCTTCCGTAGGTTTTCTTCGGTTATGATACGTGCTCTAAGGTGCAGGTCCCGGTTATTATAAAAGAATTACCGAGATCCATGTTGTGCGGAAGCTGTTAGAAATTGAATATGCTAAGCAAGGGTAGAGACTAGAATAGTTCAATAGGAAGGTGTGCCTTGTCAACTGTGGCCATGGAAGCACGGTCATCTTCTTCCCGAGGTCCCTAACAGTCACCGCAGCCCGAGAATGAACCTACATATGGATAAGCATTCCAAAGGTCGCACCTTAACAGGAATAACTTTAATCATCTCAGATGAGCAACGAATACGTTGTAACAAGAGTTTAGAGTAACATGTAATGCAGAGTTACTTTATATGACATGCGCGAAAGGACATCACGATGCTCGCGTCCCTCTGAAAGCACGAGACTAGAACGTAGCTAAGCAAGCTAGAGATATCCCATCACAGGGGCCTGTGATGAAAAAGTGTGTTCCAACTCAGTAACAAGCTCCGCCAAGCGCAAGTCAAGATTTCAACCAACCTCATAGGTTACGGTAATGAAGCCTCGTGCCAGCAGCGAGCACAAAGAAGACCGCCGTGATCATACCAATTACCTGAACTTCCCCTTCTGAGTCAATGATCCTCATGTTGTCCTCATGTTATCCTCATGTTCATAAGGTTCCCACGGGCAAATTACATATTCTCGATGGAGAACTTACAAATCCGGTCTAAATAAGTTGCCGTGTGAACGAGGTATGAAAGGATATCTTCTGTAATGTCCTCCTATGATTCTCTGTGGTGTCGCAAAGACGATCACGTCAAGGGGAGAATATCCATAATTCCGAACGCGAGACGACAGAGCACGAGAGTGTAACCATTATTCATTAGCCTCGAGGGGAGTGGAAACTTCCAAATGTTTCGAGGATCAAAGATCGGATATTCAAAGATCCAAACGTATGATCGATATCCGGGAACAATGTTATGACCGAAGGAACGAGATACATGGAACCGGTAAATTTTTCAGCTAGAGCATCCCCTTCCTTTGCGCCATTGAACTGAGGCTGTAAGCTATAGAGTAAGGTAGGTGCCATCAAAACCCAGCCACACTTTTGAGCCTCCGCACTTTGTTTATTTCGGCCTCAAACACCACATTCTTGCCTTTCTCTTTGAATTAAGAGTCCCAAAGGTAGTTAGTTTTTAGATCAAGTTTCTCTGCTAGCAAAGTTGCAGGGCTCAGTTATACAGAATATTCTCTTTTCTTGGTGGTGAGGTTCTGCTTGAAAGACTTGTTATTTACTACTTTGTACTTCATAATATAAATGTTACAGTTAACAGGAGTTAGTGAGTCATGTGAAAAACAGCATATACAGGAGGGGTTGAGACAACATGACAAATATTTGAAACATGTTGAACACAGTGGATTCAAAGGGAAGTTGTTAGATCCCAGACCACCTCCAACAAATCTCCACATTAGCACCCTTAGTCATCCACTTCCATGTCACATCTGAGCCATACTCACCCCTCCATCGCACTCTGCACCTTCACACCCCCTCCAAGCTCCTCACATGATATCTGCACACACCATACTCCGTCCTGTCATCCTCACTATGTCATCACTCTGACACACAGACCTCCACATCACACACATGGACCTCCATGTCATCCCTTCTGTCATCCCTTGCATCATTTTCTAGTATGTTCCATAGTTCCACATGACCCCCTTTCTCATTTAGTGCCCCTGCATCCTAATGTGGTTCTCTGTGAGGGCGATGCTATCGACAAAGTCACAACAACGAGATACTCCAATGTTTAGTGAGCTGATAAGGGTAATTTCCACCTG
>QFEC01010485.1:0-14199 GCA_003316585.1 Gomphus bonarii | reverse complement strand
CTCTCAGAAGGACAAATAGAAGACTAAGGGGACAGGGAAGGTGTATATATACAAAAGAGATCATAAGCATATCTAGTTCCATGACATAAGTTGTTCATGATCTGACTTTGATAAGTGGTGGAAGTACTCAGCAGTGATGAAAAACCAATCAAGTATCACACACATTTGAAGAAACTGAAAGCTTCACAAGGTAGAACAATGTAAGCCTCATATTTTATATCTCAACAAACAATAGCATAATCATTTATTTATTGCAAGTTTATTGGCCCATCCAAGCAAGAAATCTATAATGGCATGTTCTTGTGCTCCTTGATACTAATGTTTTATTTATCTACTTGAAACTTCTTGCAGGTCTGTTTCTGTCTAATGAGGAGTCTACCATTGCCAGTTCTTTGCAGATTACTTCTAAGGTTGCATCTACCAACAATTTCAAGTCAGTTGGGACATCAAGCATTGAGGTAGCATTCCAAAGCCTTGAAGGTCATATAACAGCAACAGCAGTAGCACCCAAAAGAGTTACTTTTGATACCCCATCACCAACACTTGAAATGCCTTGGATCTAGACCCAGCACCTCAATCCCCAGAAATTTAGTTCATATATCATATCAATCACACTCTGCATTATAAGTTCATTAATTAAACCCATTGTCAAAGTACAATCTACCGAGCCTCAGTTCACTCAGTCATACCAACCGAAGTCTGGCATACCGTATTACAAGTTATAGACTCCCAAATCTTACAACTACATTTGGCTCAGTTCAGTACCTCACACTTCAATTATATTCTCATTTACTCGCTCGCTTTGCTTTGGTTACCTTCAGTACATGTACGGGCATGTATGCCCACTTTTCATATATTACTATTCTTACATCCATATTCTACATTCTCATTTCCATGCCTTGTGCAATGCCGTTGCATACCTTATGGCAACTCATTCTCTATATAAGTAATTAGTCCTCATGTATGTATTCTCTGTTCAGATTATCGACTAAGTTAGACATATGCTACCAGTACTTAAGTTAGTAGTCCAACCATTCAGTACCAAGCATCCACCCAAAATCTAGTGGCACAGGCAGGAGGATAGGTGCAATGCAAGTCTGTTGAAGCCGACACCATGTCTGACCTCAGCTCATTGGACCAAGCTGAACCACCCAAACCAAGAGCATGTGTGCACGCACTTAACACCCATACACTCTCTCCATTGAATGCATCCCTTTCCCCTACATTAATATTCAATATCTAATCATACACACCACATACTCTCTGCCTTTGAATTCTGCATTTACATTGTAATTACACTTGATTTCAACAATAAATCCACTAGTGATTACTTTGAGTTTAGAAACCATTTATACTTCATGTGAACAGTGCACCCAAATTTTTCTTACTGCATGTGCACAGTAGATACATAGTGGCTTTGTGCATGGTATTCACAAAGCAACTTTGCATGTGATATCTGATGTACCATTTAATTTGCACAGGAATGAATACTTGTGCAAATGAACGTCATAGTGCTGTAGTCAAATGATATTTGAAAAGTCTTATACACGCTACTGGCCTTTGATGACATGAGCAGATACTCCAGCTGAACAGACTCGTTATTGCCGTTGCTCCGAAATGTTATTCTGTATGTTGAAGCGGACATGTGAGAGATATTTAAAGATATTGAATCGTCGTCATCATCTCCTAGAACCAATGCCGAGGTAATGATGTTACAAAGTCAAGCGAGACACCGTCCGAGTCCCAGTTCGGATGTCAGAGAAACCAAATAGGCGTAGTGAGACAGAGAAAAGAATACATTTGGCAGCAGGCGCGCTTCGTTAGCTCTCCAGGTTGGACATTTTCTGAAAGGCACCTAATCCATGCCAAGGAAGTTACTCGACTGGAAGAATGATGTTCGATATTCAACAAAGGCACGATCGGATTTGCAGGTGACCTTTTGTTTGAAATCCCGTGTATTATCGATCATACCGAGTCAGGTATCGATATGCACTCGAAAGATATTACAGGTCCAACAACCTAAACACAACTGGTAAATGAATCCTCAAAAAGAAGGTGAGTCCACAACAGTAACAGAACATTTGCATGCACACACACACAAAGGCATTGAACATGTGCATGTGAGACCCTGTTATTACTTTCCCACCCGCCATCCTCTACAGGATAATGTGAGTCCCACCACTTTTCTTCTCATGTCAAGGAATAAATCATGAGACGCTTTTCTTTTACATGACTCCTGCGTTGGTGTGGGAAAGACATCAAAGTCGCTAGTGTCTCCCAAATGGGGTCAGCTGTATTCACTTGGACACTTGATGGTAGAAGAGGAAATTGAAGTGTGTAATCAAAAATAGGGAAATTAGAGAGGTCATCAGACGATGGCAGAAAATGAGCTGAGTGACTCCATGTGACGGGTAGAAACCCTGGACCTGGATTTCAAGGCGATGTATGAAATTTGAGCCGCTGCGCACACCTATACTTCGAGGCGATGTGTAAAATATGAGCTGCGCCACGCCTCAATGCACCTGCGATTCTGGGAGACGCGTAAAATTTGAACTTCTCAGGCGCTTTGCACCTGTGATTTGATACGATGCATAACAATTGAGCGGAAAGCTGCACCAGGCATTTATCTCCAGGGGCGATGTGTAGAAGCGATGCGGTGAAATTGTATTATTTCCTACAATTCTTAATCTACTCGTAGGCGATGGCTGTTACGAGGCCCTGCGTGAAAACAACTCAGGCAATACGGAGACGCTTGAGTCAAGCTCCGTGACGCTCACCTGATATTAGTTTTAGGCGATGCGCATTGCAAGCTGAATAAAACCTGTGCTTGTATCTGGATTGGGGAGGAAATCACGTAGAAGCTGAGACCTGCAGATGGACCTGTCAGACATTGGGGGCGTTACGAGTATCAATGGAATTCGACTTGAAGCTGGTTGCGTCATGCAAAGCAGTGTGATTCGGATGCAATGCGTAGAAGCTGAGACACTAGCGTGACACTCGTAGAAGGTAGACCGGTAGGCGGTGCCAGAAAAACCGAGCAAAATCGTGTGCCTGCACTTCGACCACATAGCGGTTTCGTAGAAGCTGCTAGTGAGACCTGGAAGTTGAGTCGGAAACGTTGTGTAGATCTTGTGCCGTTACTAGAACCTGGAAACTCGAAGACGGTTGGGTAGAAAGAGCTTCGTGTAATGGAATTCGAGGCAACGTATGCAAACCGAGCCAATATCGCGATGTGCACCTGAGATTATACATCGTGGCAGTGCGTATCGAAGCTTATCAGAAGCTACGGGGTGCTCAAGCAATGTAATCAGGAGGCGATACGTAGAAATCGATACTTATAAGCATCTTCAAAATTCGACCACAATCACAACCACGACGGCGTCCACTAGCAACTCATAGTGCAATGGGCGATGGACTCTTCGTCAGCGACTCGTCGATGCCCTCATTATGCTCATATATTTCAACGGCTAGCATCCAAATCTGACGAGGTTGCGTTCATATGTGACAACCTTCGACGTGTTCATCCACCAGTTATCTGCCTCAAGCATGCGTTGTAGCGTTGAGTCAGTCAACGCTGTAACGCTTGCTTAAGGAAGATGTTTAGAGATGATAGCAAGCCGCTCATGGACAAAGAAACTCACTAGGTATACTTTGGAGATGGAACATCGAGATAGAACTCTCCCTCATTGAATCATATCGCATCAGGCCCTGACACCGTATGGAAGTCATTTTAACATCTCGTTGGAGGAGGTGCTGAAATGACATCCGAGATCTGATCACTGTCCTGGAAATGGATGAGTATGTTCTTGACTGAAGATACTGCGTATGTTTCACCTGCGCAGCTCCACTCCGAATCTGATTCATGGCAGTCTTAGGAGACTAGCTTCATGTTGCCGATGGAAGCTCAAGAAGTGTTGAATACTTCATAGATCTATCACTGGTTATCAACCCTCTCTCGTCTAAATATCTCGGGACGTGGAGTGTCATCTTGGATGAGGAGACGTTGTAATGACATTCCGTGATCTAAGATATGTTCAGGCTACGCTGAGTTTGGCTGCAGATAACATGTACGTTTCCTCTGTGCAGTTTGAATCTTTTCCTAAGGCCTGCTCATAGTGATAGGAGCTTCAGGCTGAAGATAGAAACTCAAGAAAAATAACAACTTCTCATGTGATCTTGGCTCGATCTCAAACCTCTCTCGTCAGGATATTTCGGGACGTGGAATGTCATTTCAATCATTTAAACATCCCAATCGATGAGGAGAATTGAGATGACATTCCGTGATCTATGAAATATCAAGGTTCCAGATGAGTATTGCCTCAACTTAAGATAAAATGTATGTCTCACCTGTTCAACTCTACCCCAATCTTGAAGCCTACTCGTCGTGACAAGAGCTAATCATGGAAGCTCAAGAAGAATGAGAACGTCTCATCATGTTTCACGATTCTCTTTCAAGTCTCTCTCGCCTAGACATCTCGGGACGTGGCGTGTCACTTCAACATCTTCTTGAAAAGAGATATCTCAATGACACTCCGTGATCTGAGAAATGGCCAGGCGCAAGATATGTACGTCTCACATGTACAACTTTAATCCAATCTTGAGGCCTGCTCATTGCGACGAGAGCCTCAAGTCGCTGATGGAATAGGAAATTGGGACACTTTCAAGTATCCGTAGCTCACATCCAAGCCTCTCTCGCCTGGATATCTCAGGTCCTGGAGAGTCATTTCAACATCTCCAAGATGTTGAATGACTTTCCAGGAGCAAAGAAATATCTAGGCTGGCGTACGCTGCATGTGTCCCAGTAGATATGTACGTTTGCTTGAGCAATCGCAATCGGATCTTGATCATTATGGCAGAAGCTTAAGATGCTATGACGACGAACCTGGTTAAGACCCCCCAAAGCCCACGAGCATGGTCTGCCACAACTGCGCCGGCCACTCATGCTGGCATCCATGAACTTGCAAAAGTCAGGGATTAGCTTGATTGCCAAGCCTATTTAGATCCGAATCGGACGTTAGGTCTTGCAGCATTTTTTTGAAGATATAATGCACCTGTGAAATGCTCGAGAGGAAGGGGAACATGGCATCCAGACTCGGACTTTCTGTGAATGGAGTCTAAGACGGAGATAGAAAATTCAATGAAGATGGAAAATTCATGGAATTCGAGAAGGCTCGTGGTTTCATATTCATAGTGTGAAAACCACAGCACCTCATCTTTTACAGGTTAAAATTGAACTATCCTAGCAAGAGCAGGGCTAGCCGTCAGAGTTTTGCTGCTGGAAGCATGGCCACCCTTCAAATTTCAAGATTCTCCATTTGTAACTGCGAGCATGAGGTCCAGGAGTAGTTAACAGCGAAGCAAGATGTGCACCGTCTTGCCTACACGGATGAGAGGACTGAACCTCCTGAGGATGAAGTCGACAGTCGGTTGAATATGCCCACTGTATTCTCGTGCAGGACTGGCCTAACAATTGTTCATTCATTCTTTAGTTTTCCAATGAGCTTTCAAATCCGAGCTCTTTTTATGTGAAGACTTTCCTTTATTTCATGAAAAGCTCATTCAATGCTTGTTATGCACCAATTTGTTAGGAGGAACAGGCTCCAATTAATTTATGATGCGTTTATCTCGGAAGATTTTAAGACTGTATCCATCACATTAATATTTAGCAAAAATGTTTAAAGTTAAAGTTAGGGTTGCAATGAAACATATGTCTGGAGGATGTCCTTGTCAAGTATTTTAAATTCCGAAACAAGTTTAATGAAAAAACAAGCTAACAAATAAATGCATCGAAAGTAGAATACAACATTGCAAATCATAGCAAGGTCTAAAGTACCAATCAGATCCAGCGTAAATCCTTCTCAAAATCTACATCGAAACTGACATCTACATCCACATTCAAGGCCCTCTTCCGGCCCAATCGTCCAATCTCCGCAACCGACGCATCAACCCTCGCAATGCCTTTCTGCTCCCCCCCTCCGTTCTCATGGATGAGCGTCGTAGCCGCGGATGACGACCCATCGGTGACTGATGATGCAGTAACGTCCTTTTCTGCATCCTGCACTGCATTCTTACCATCCGCCTTTTTCTCCTCCCTCGCATCCCGCATGATCCTCCCCGCCTCATCAGCGAACAACCGCAAATCCTGCGCCCCAAAGCCGAGCTCGTAGGCCCGACGAAGGAGGGCGTCATGCCGCGATTGAAGAGCCAAGGCCGCCTCGCGTCGGGATCGAATTATAGCAGCATCTTGTCGTGGTGAGACGGTTTGGGCAAGGGTGGGTTGGAAAGTTGACCAGCTGGAAGTTTGAGCTGCAGAGTGAGGAATTTGCGCGGGTGTCTGGACGTGACCGGAGTTGGATGTCTTGACACGGAGCTTGGGGAATGAGACCTTGGACAAAGGTTCTTGTAAACATGACGTGACGTCTTTATGCAATTCGGAGGTCTTGACAGGGAGCGTACAGAATGAGATCTTAGGTTTTGTGGACGAGGGTGGAAATTGAGTGATTGACGTGGCGTCGTTGTGCGGTGCGAAAGCAGAAGCTAACAGGGAAGGTGTGCGCGCAGTTGGTCGGGAATGTTTAGCCTCGGACGGTATCTGCACCGCCTTAATCCTAAGACTACGAAACGAGAGCGACCCGGAAATTTTCGGCTTTAAGGCTGGGAGATCCATCTCTCTGTCGCTCGCGTGTTCTGGTTGTGCTGCCTCCTTTTCTGCCTTGCCTCGTTGTCCAACGTGTCCCAGAGGACTAAAGCTCGCCAAGTGTCCACGAATATCTGCTCCCTTAATCCTCCCCAAACTCTTACCCCACCCCTTCCTTTCCCTACCTTCCGTAATCCTCTCCTTGTGAGCCCCTCTTTCTTTTTCTTTCGCCTTCTGCCTCTCAGCTCCTAAAATACTCTTTTTATCAACTGGCTCCATCCCTGCTTCACCCTCCCAAGGCTCCCATCTGTTCAATCGAACCGCCCACACCTTCTCAATACACTCCTCCTCAGTCTCTAAGCGCTTCCGTACCTTCCGCTCGAGCGACGATTTGGGAAAAGTTTCGCGCGAGACATAGATGGAGGATGGGGTACAAAGCGTTGCGAGATCGTAGAGGTGGTGAGGGACCAAAGAATCGGCGTTGATATGTTGAGGTGGAGCCAGATGTCCACTGGGACGGTTTTTGCCGCCCTGCGATGCGGAGACATCCAGGGAAGATGAAATCCATTCGGACCCACTAAACAATGTATCAGAAAGAACCTCACGAGCTGTGGGCCGCTTGGCGGGATTAAGTGCAAAAATGCGTTGAAGGAGATGATTAATAGGGGGCGGTATAATGTCTAGGGTGTCGTATGGCATATGGAATGGGCTGCCAGCACGGGGAATGGGACAATCTTGACGGGCTTTAACTTCATTGTTCTTATGCCCCTGCGAATGCATGTTCATATCCACCTTATCATTATGATCCACATCAAAAACAGCTCCCCACTCTTCCAGCTCACTGACACCGAACGGCAGCCGCCGTCCTATCAATGCAAAGAGAACCACCCCTGCAGACCATACATCGGTGGGAAATACGCGATGTGGAACACGGGCCCAAAGTTCGGGAGCTTGGTAATGCGGGCTGCCGTGGAATACTGTGGAGAGCGCGGTAGGAGAGTGGGTGTGCGATAAGCCAAAGTCGCCGAGCTTGAGAGTGAGGTCAGTGTAGGAAGGCGAAAAAGCATTGCGGGTACGAGTCGGAATGTGCTTGGCATTGTAGAGGAGGTGCTTGGACTTGTGGTTACAAGACTGGATGTAGTCAAACTGAAGAACTTCCATGACGTCTGCACCGAAGAGGAACACGTTCTCGAGTTTGATGTCACGATGGACAATGTGGAGGGAATGGAGATGTTCTAGGGCGTGCATTAGCTGAGAGAAGAGGTGGGTTACGAGCGGGATGGGAAGTAATGATTGGTAGTTGCGAAAAAGGTCGAAGAGGGTCTTGTTGGGGGCATTTTCGAGAATCATGTACCTGGAAGCGGGATCGGAGTCAGGGTTGAGAAGCAATGCATCGACTTGAAAGAGCGCTCACGCGAGATCGCCATGCCCGACGAAATCGTACAGCTTGATGATCCGCTCATGGGACGCGAGTTTCATGAGCAAAACTTCCCTGTGTATAACGGCATCCGCAAGGTGGAGTGCGGTGGGGTCACCCTCGGCTTTGAGGAGCAGGCCCGAGCGTGAGACGATCTTGATTGCGGCGCAAAGGGTGGGGATGGTGATATGAGATGCCAGGTGGACTGTTGCTGAATGACAGAACATATAACGAAAGCCGACGCGCAAACAAAATTTGGCACAACAACATGGAAGAAAAACGGAGACACGTACATGTAGTCCCACTCCCAATCACTTCCTTCGAGACACGCCAAGGCCCAACCTGTTTACAGTACGCAAGTGGCATCGCAGCAGCAAAATTGTAGTCAGTCTCTGAGGCTTGGACGTCACCGCTCAATCGGTCAATCAGTCAAGCACTCTGAAGATTGTAGAGAAGTTTGAACTGAAGCAAACGGAATGAGAGGAATGGTGAGACGAGGACGAAGGTAAGGGGGGTAAAGAGGGAGTGCACGATGCACCACTCCTCTCTAGACGAGGAATGCAGGTCTCATATTGGCTGAAAAGTGGCTGGCCGGAGTATATTGCCAGCACCATCCGGTCGATCGACGGGACCGGTTGTAGAACCGTAAGGGAAGCACAACACATAGATCTCAGCCTGAGATCTCATTGTGATCTGTTATGAAGTTGCAGCACTATGCAACATCGGGAGAATCACAGTGGGGCGGAACGACCGACGGAAGTAAATGTGGAAGGCGCTAAGCAGGGATCAAGACGCGATTAGAAGATGACCGCCAGAGATGGTGGTGGAGCTGCTGCTATCTGCTAAGAAGATAAGAAGAGGGGCACGCCGTTCCATATTTGAGGTTGGAAATTTGGCTTGCAGTAGTTGCGGGAACCGTGTTAGGGATTGTCGATTGAGGATCAGGGGAATAGGTTCGGCGAGCTAGAACAGCGGTATGCCTCCGCGACACAAGAAAATCATGAGAAAATCATGTACAGCGGTCACTTTTGCATAAAAACACTCTAAGAATATTATGCAAATACTGACAAATTTTGAAGGACAATGGTAAGAAAATGGTAATTCACCCTCTATTTTCCCAGACGTATATTAGGCTAACCTTCCCTATTCAAAAGATGCTATATAAGATTTTTCTTAGCCACAAATTTCTTTCATGCCTCTAGTGTGCGTAGAGCCATTGAACTCGGACAGTGGAAGAACATATCAAGCTGTATTGCATAGCAGGACAAAGACATGGACAACGGGGATACGTATCATAGCAGTACATGTGGCATAGCGTGCATGCGTGCATAAAGCCAGACATAGAGGCATAGACGATCGTGCGATGGAAGTATAGTGCCATGATCTGAAAGTGGATTCGGAATGATGAGAGCGCGCATTCGAGTGTAAGGTGCGTTATGACTCTTTAGAAAGTGGGGAAAATACAATGAGGGATGAGCAGCTGAGTTGCAGAGTTGGATGTGAGAATCTAGAAATAAGTCGTGAGTACAAGGAAAAGAAACTGGAAGCACGATCGTGAATGATGCTTAATAACTTGGCTCGAGGTGATAATGAGCGCTGTGAGACAAAGCTGAGAAAGAGACTTGAAGTGCTGAAATGAGTTGAGTAGAGAGAACAAGAGTGATAGTGTTGTTAAGCTGATGAATCTAGGACCGACTGGCTGGTGACGAAGATAGAATTGGAGTATCGTAATAGAATGGGGGTCGTCTTTGTTCCTGTGGTAGGGTGGAGAATGTCGTCTCGCCGTTGTCTGAAATACTATACAGGTAACCCATATCGCATCAAGAGCCCTTCAGGTCCAGGCCCTGCTCCCTTCATCCAGTATCATTACGCCACATTTCTCTGAGCCTGTGATCCCGACGGTGTCTGTGCCTGTGCCTGCGGGTGCGGAAACAGCGGCGCCCCCAATCCTGCTCCATGCCCCGTAGCGCCCATTCCGCCTATAGAATTCCCCGATCCCCCCAAATTCGTTTCAAGCCCCCCCAATCCGTGGCCCGTTGTCGTATGGGCGCGGGAGCGAACACTAGGCATAGGCTCCGTTGACGTTTGTGCACGAACATGTAAACCGGTGGTAGGGGTGGGAGTAAGACTAAGTGCTGAAGAAGGGGTGTGGGAATTTGAAGAGACGGGAGAAAGGGGAGACGTAGATGTGGACTTGTTGTTAGACGAGGTAGGGGTGGAGGGTGTGTGGGTGCTTGACATGTTGCAGGGTGCAGGTATAGCGACATGAGACTTTGCAGAGCTGGAGTCGGAATTTGATTTGTCGGAACCGGAGGTGCCAGTTGTAGAAGTAGTAACGGAGTTTGCATTGAGGCTGGCAGACTGCCCAGAATGACCGCTATGCGCATGTGGATGCGCATACGTCTGTGCACGAGGGTTCAGCGTCGTTCCTGTCCTACTGAATCCCGTTCCTCCACCGTTTCCACCGTTTCCTCCAAATATCGAAGCAGACCCAGAGGTCTGGGTAAGAGCTGTGGAAAGAGAGCGGGGACGAAGTCCTTGGGGCGGAAAAGTAGTGAGAGATGCTGGAACATTAGAATTGGTATTGAATGTGCCGAGGGACCCCATTCCCATATCACGGTTTCCCCCAACATTGGAAGAGGCGTTCAAAGGGTTGATCCCGCCACCACCGCCATCTCCGTAGATCCCGATCCCCCTCCCGATCCCCTGTCCTGCTTGCTGTGCCTGTCCTTGCATTTCCCCTCCCTGGTTATATGCAGCCAACAAGGGGCGGAGATTGTCGAGCTGCAACTGAAGCTCGTGGAGCGTTGCGCTGATGGGCTGCAGAGGGGCAGGGATGGCATGCGTATCCATCAGCGTGTGGGCGTTGGGGAGGAGGTTAGAGTTACGATGAGCGAGATTGGTGTGCACGTTGTTGCGGTTGGCATGCAGAGACCCATGAGACAGCGCAGAAACTCCATGGGGATTGGCGGTTTGCGCATGTGGAGAAGGTGAAGGAGGGTCGGTGTATTGGCGGGCACGGGGACGGAGGGGAAGTGTGTCGGGGTTGAGTCGGTCAGAATCTGACACGGGGCCGAAATATGGAGTACGGGATTTTGGCGAAATGCAGATCGCAATAGGAAACCAACGAGAAATCAGTGATAATTTGATCAACAAAAATATCTCCGATCAGTCAATTACACGAGAAAATAAATGCGGGAAGACATACAGCGAGACGTGTTGAACTGGTTATGGATCGGATGCTGGTTCTGGCTCTGAAGCAAATTCTGGACCTGGAGTAACCGTTGCACCTGTTCAAAGCTCCCCAAACCATTCCCTACCCCGAGACCGACGTTCTGGTTATGACGCTGTCCATACCCTAGGTTCCCAATCCCACTTCCGTCAAAACCCACATTCCACCCTAGGTTCCCAATCCCACTTCCGTCAAAACCCACATTCCACTCCCCAGTTCCATGACCGACAACGTCCCCACTCCCTTCAAATCCATCATAAAACGGATCGTTGTACCCTCCGTTAGCGGGGCCCGGGAGTCCAGATATGACCGGCTGTTGGGTTATCTTCTGGAGCGCGATCGCGTTCGTAGTTGATTTCGGCGCGTTGGCGTGAACGTTGCCGGTCAAATTACCATCAGCATTAGAATACCCGTACGTGCCTCCCGTTGAATAGACATCCACATTGGCGTTCGCATTTCCATACGCAGGACTATTCACGTCCACGTCGCCGTACGTATCATACCTACCACCACCATCCGCACCATGGACACCCACGCCCCCACCCTCAAAACCAAAACCGTACTCGGTCGCATGCCCATGGTCTGCGGCAAGCTCGGCCTCCCGCTCGCGTTCGGCATCCAGGTCGTCAGCGAAGGTCACCCCGAGGCGTGCACTGTACCCGCGGATCGCACGACCGTGAAGCTTGGCGCGGACGTCGTGGGCTGCTGCGCGGGACGAAAGTCTGAGAAGGAACGGATGGGAGGAGTGCGAGTGAGCAGCTGTGAAATGAGAGAAATAGGCCCCTCCAGAAAAAAAAAGTGAAGGATCATTGGATGAATGAAAATTAAAAATAATAAATAATTGTAAGTCCGTTGCCACCCCGAGAACAAAAATGAACGAGAACATTTATCGGCAAGGGGTGGAGAAACATGCACTTTGAAAAATTAATTAAAAAGATGTTGGTGTTAGTTCCAACAGGAAGAAAATCAAGACCAAACACGAATGACCAGAATACATCTATATCATTCCCAGGTAAAAAGAAAAAAGAACTCAACAACAGAAAAGACAAAAAACAATTAACGCCAAGGAAGTGTGAATAGCCACTTGCCTAACAAATACCACAAGCCTTCCCGTCCTACTACCACCCTTTCCACCATCCACACTTCCCAAGCCACTTCCCACCAACCCGTCCGAGTCGGAATTCGAAACACGTCGCGTATCGGCGAAAAAACGGTGGGCGCGCGGGACGTGAGGCGCTAGGAGTGCACGAAGCGTAGAGGGTGTCAGCGTGGGGGGCAGCCTGCGTTGTGTATTTAGAGATGAATCGAGGGGTGAATACCATTTCATCGAATTATATCAAGGTTTTTGATTTTTTGGTGGTGGGGGGGGAACGCGATTGTTTGTTTATTCGGTGAAGATGTAAACAATGGGAAGAGGGAGAGGGGAACATGTAAGACGAATCAATAAGCGCACGAAAACACAGACGCACCCTTCGATATAAATATCAGCACCCCCATCCTCGCTATCATCTTCCGCCGGATCGACCCCATACTTAATCCCGCCGTTGAATTGAGCTACATTAGGGGACATATATGCGGAGGACGCATTGCTTGTGTATGCGGGTTGGAGGGTCTTATTGTTCAACATGAGGTTGCTGTTCGGTGGGTCAGCGGCGAAGGAAGAAAAATTGCTGGTGAGGTTATTGAGCCCTGAGTTGGAACCGGATCCGGTGTAGACGGGAGTAGTGTTATTGGCGGAAAGTGTACCCATGATGGGAGCGCGAGTGATCTTGTGGGCTTGCTATGGAATTGATGTGGAGAAGAAGGGAAGATTTTAGCGCACGTCTTGACGGCGTAAAAAATCATAAATAATTATGAAACGCGATGTAGATTGAAAACCCCCCACCCCCACCTCACTACGAGGCGCAGGTAAGGAGTTACAACAAAATCGCAAATAAAAACCACAGAAGACGAAATAAGAATTGAAAGCTATCATTTGGCACCACAAACTAGAAACTGAGGGGATGGTGCATGATGCTGCAGGTCAAATAAACATACCTTCGCAAATGTGGGATGTAGATTATGATGCGAGCGTAGAACGTCGATGCACTGCTGTGCTGCGGGAAGAGTCTCGAAACTGAGTACGAAAATTCGACCAAGTGTGGGGCAGGAGAATTTAATTCGCCCAAGAGTGGGAAGGGACCCAAGTGAATTGTTAATGAAGGAATTAAGTGAGTATATTGAGAATTTATCAGGAAAGCAGATCTTTGATCATGCCGGGTACACTCACAGGACGAATCCATACCCGCTAAAATCCATGGAAGTCAGCTCTCAAACAGAATGTGGCGAAGCAGAAGAAAGGAATATTTCGAGAGACAAAAGTAAGTACAACAAAAACTTGAAAGTTGACGCAAGGACTCGATAGTCGAAATGTAGATGACTTATAAATCGAATATGAAGTCCAGAAGTCGCAATTTAAAGTGAGTAATCAGAAACGACTTCTCGAAATTGAGCAAAACCTCCAAGAGACATAAAGCTAAGAGATTACGATAATCGAACGCGCAAGGCATTCTCAGATGAAATTCGAAACACAATGGACAGCAAGCATAAATCCACTTAAGATAATTCTGTACTCACGAAGGGCACTCTGCTAGCTGTCTCGTGAACGTCCTGCAACTGAGCACGGTCCCGAACTGGGCGGTGAGCGCATAAAGTTGCTCCGCTTTAAAGTGCGGGGGTAGACCGTTTATGTAGACGTTTGTAGTTCTGGAGTATAATTCCAGGGTCAGTAAATTATAACCGAAAATGGGAAGTAAGGATATACTGCAAGGGATTGGGCGTATTCGTAGAACAAGCGGCGGTGACGGCAGAAGCGGCCAGGGACGACGGAGGAGAGGAAGAGAACAGTGGTGTAGAGGAGCGCGCTATGGGACA
>QFEC01010479.1:0-15841 GCA_003316585.1 Gomphus bonarii | reverse complement strand
TAGTCTGGCGGAGTAGCGGAGTCCAATAACAAGTAATAGAAAGGGGATGAGTGGAGAAATCATGACACTAGGCTAGCAGTGACAACTTGGCATGTCTCAAGAAACATGCATCCACCTTGGAAGATCCCCAACAGGCCCCTAGAACCCCCCCTCCACCCATTGTTGCCCCAGCATGCACCGATGACACAACATGCATGCAATGCTTACACACCATCCTGCAGGCCCTGGTTGCATATGCCATGTTCCAACACATGTATACATGGATGCGTGACATGTCGTGCACATCACACATGCTTGCATGCGTTTCTGACATGCACCCACCATGATCAGCCAGCACATGCCTATGCAGCACCCCTGCATGTGTACATGCAGTCTGCAGTCATGTGACATGTTGAGGCACATTGCATGCCCTGGCCTTTATCATGAACCAACCAGATGCCCTTGCACCCTTGACCCAGCATATGCATGGCCCACCATTGTTGCAAACCACTGCTGCTGCTGATGCCCACACAACCCCCTGTCTCACAGATCCTGGAAGAGAACAATGCAAGTTTGATGCCGTGGAAGTGGTTTGCATACTGCAAACAGCTGTCTGGTGCATCCTCAACCCATAACGTGCATGGTCTCACTCGAACCACACCTGATGTGACATGGCACATGCATGCTTGTGCTGCCTCCATCTGCCCATGCAGTCATGTTGAAGCATCCTGTGACAACCTGGTGCCACCACCTGTGACATCCTCACATTGACACTCGACAGACCCACCTGTCCAGATCAGTTCCAAGCACACATCAACATCTGCCATGATCACCTCCATGATCCAGCACACACCTCTGAGACTCCAGGTCACACGGCAGACTCAGCCAGCACTATCACCAGTGCTGCTCCCTCACATGCCATCTCCCCAAAGCAACGCCTCCACAATTGTCCCCTACCTCACCTCTGCAACTCTGTGACTCCATGACTCTGCGATTCCACAACTCCATGCCTCCTGTACCACAGACATCTGTCACCACTGGATACCAGATGGCCATCATATGGCCAGACATTGCGCCCTCAGGCCTTGACCGCACCCCATTCGGACATGCATGACATGTGCCCCACATCACCCCCTGTCTTGCAGATCCTGGAAGAGAACAACATGAGTTTTATGCTGCGGAAGTGGTTTGCATACCACAAACAGCTCATCCCAAATGACATCCACCTTGTGGACTTGTCTGGCCACTTTCCTGCCCAATTCATGCACACATCTACTATGCTAGCCCCCTAGTTCCTTCCTTCCTTTTGTAAATAACACATTTCCTATTGATATTTTCCCCTATGACCCATGTCTTTCTATTTTACATTTTATCTTTACTTGTCTTACCCAAATTTCACAGTAGATAGTCTAATTCCCTGGCTGGTATCCTCACTCCTCCCCCAATGCTCTTCCCATTACTAATGTTCATTCAGCTCCAACACCTGAGAAAGGACACATGCCATACACCCCTGTGCCCAGCTGATGGCTTGGATATGCTCAGCCAGCTGCTCACTCAGCAGGTTGCTTCCTGGCCCATTCTTAGCCAGTCCCTCGCACATGTGCTCAGTCAACCCCTTGCACATGCTCATACTCCCTTGTGAAGCAGGTCCCCATGTGTCTACGGCCTCCCTTGCATCTCCATCGGTGTAACATGCTCTCAGCATTTGGAGGCTGAACCCCCATCTTATGCTTGGTGTTTTACCCAACCAGAAGGTATATTTTTGGTTGATAGATGCCAGCAACTTCTTGGCACCAGTGTGTCCACCTCCGCACCTCTGGATCTCTGACCTCCTTCCTGTACCTCCATTGCTCCATGTATTGGACATCTGTCACACAGTCAGACATCCACTGGGACTGCAGCACCCTAGAAAGGGGGATACCTCCAGTCTCATGCACCCCAGTGGAATCACCTCCACATCTCCAGACTCCACACCTCCAGCTCCTGTATCTCTATGCCTCTGACCTCTGTGCCTCCACACTCCATGTTTCCACCTCCGTTACTCCATGTACTAGATGTCTGTTGTACAGCCAGACATCCATCGGGATAGCCACACCCTAGAGAGGGGGTGAGTACAGCCCCCTTACCAGATGTACACTTGGAATGGATGCAGTCTAGAGAGGGGGTGACTATACTTCAAGGGCCCCTTTTTTTTTGGAGATACATCAAGGATGCCGTATCATAGAAAGGGGGTGAAGGCCTAAGGATCTGGATACAGCTGTGAAGCCCTGGAAGGCTAGATGAGCAGCTGTAAGATTACAATAGCCACACCAACTGCCACTAGCTGAAGGCTTAGAGATCTTGGAAGGCTATAAGGCTCAGAATCTGGATACTGATGTGAAGACCTGAAGACCAAGCCTGGGGTTACTACCCTTGGTGATAACCTAGATGCAGACTGGGACTTCATTACAGGCCTGGACTCCAACCCAACTTAGAGTACAACCTGCACCTAGTAAGGACCTTTGGGCCTTTTCAGCAGTGACTCAGGCTTGGGCCAGGTTCTTAGCAAAGGGATCAATTTTTTTTTCTGGCACATTGAGGGCACTGTGCCATAGAGAGGGGGTGATGTCAGGGGATGACCCTTTTCAATCTCTGGTTCAACTCTGAGATCTGCTATTCAAACTCCAATCAATCCATAATGTCTGTTACCTCCAAAATGTCTGTCACTTCCAAGATATGTATCCATCACTCCATAAGAGGTAGGCTTGGGTAACTCTGTATGGGAGCTTACAAAGGAATGCACAGACCACTTACATAAAGAGTATATATAGAGAGGGACTCCCTAGCAGCAGAATCCTTAGACTTTCCTCTTAGGATTTCCTCTGCTTAGGTGAGAACCCTAGTTACACTGTATCTAGGTGGTAGTTGTATGAACTTAGGATTTCCTCTGCTTAGCTCCATGAGATACCTCCAGAATAACTAAGGGAGTTGCCCTTACAGAACCCTTCTATGAGTGCTGTCATCATGAACAACAAGTCTGACCCACCTGATAGTACTAGCTCTGTACCTATCACTGAATCCAACACCATGGTTTGCTTCTATATTGCATGTGAACATAAGTGGATGCTCAACTCAGGTTGCAACTGATCACATCACAAATGACATCTCTGATTTCTCAGAATATCAACCACTTTCTACTCCACATAAAGCATATCTTGCCAATAAGACCTCCTACATATCTTATATTGGCACTGGAACTATCATGGGAAAGACCTGGGTCAATGGTCAAGAAAAGACAATCTCCCTCCATGGTGTACTTCATTCTCCAGAAATTGGAGGATGATTTTTCTCAATACTCAAAATTGACAGAAAAGGATTTACTACAACCTTTTCAAACTCATGTGCCACAATTAACAAAAATGGTATTACATATGCTGAAGGTCATATCCAAGGCCAGCACTACTGGATCTCAATATGTGCAAACATTCCCTCTGTTCATGCTGCCCATACCACAGTTCCTATCAAGACATTACATGCATGACTCAGTCGTCTTTCTTGGTCTGCTCTGCAACAACTAACAAATAATTTTGACCCTGCCCACCATTGCATTCCCTCAACATGTGAAGGCTGCCTATTAGGGAAATCAGCATAATGGGTATTCAAGTCCTCAACTCATTGCTGCACTCAACCTTTTGACCTCATACACATGGATCTAGCTGGACCCATGAAAACCTGATCTATTCAAAGAAGCTTTTACCACTTTATTATTGTAGATGATTACACATGCTACAAATGGACTCTATTCTTGCTTTGAAAGGGAGATATGTTCAAAACATTTAAAAAAACTCCATGCACCCATCTCCACATATTATAAAAGTACACTCAGAGCTGCACACTCAGATTGTGGGAGAGAGTTCCTATCAAAGGAGTTCATCCAGTACATGGAGGAACAAGGAGTGCACCACTGCACCACATATACCACAACAGAATGGTGTTGCAGAGAGGGCAAACCAAACTATATCTGAAGCTGCCCAAGCAATGCTGCAGGGTACAGGTATGTTACAAGGATTTTGGGAATATGCCATAGCAACTACTGTACATGTATGAAACTGTGCTCCATCACATGTTACCAGCTATGTCTCCCCACATGAATGTCTCTTTGGCCAGCCACCAGACCTTTCACCTACCCATTTTTGGCTGCCTTTCATATGCTCACACCATGACTCAATGAAGCAAGTTTGATCCAACTTTTCAAAAACTAATATTTGTAGGATATGATAACTCCACAAAGGGGTACAGACTGTGGGATCCATTATCTCACAAAATGATCATATCTACTGACACTGTGTTTGAGGAATCTACTTTTCCTCTTTGCACCCCAAAACCCCCTATTACACAACTGAGTTCTGTTCCAGAACCACCACCACCACCACCACCATCTGACCTAGTTGAGCTAGCTCTACCAGAGAGCAACAACAAAGACAATGATGCACCATTGCCACATCCACCACCTGGACTACCACCGCTGCATGGACTATCACATCCTAGCCCAGTCCCAGAAATTCACAACCCACCTGAACTATGATGCTCATCCAGAATCCCTCACCAATTCTAACCACCTGACCCACACAATGCAAGTCCTGACAAAAACCAACTGTTCTCAGTTACAACAGCATGGGATAATATGATGAGCTCTTACCTGGCCACCATTCAAGTCACACCTACAGGGGATTCAAACACTTATGAGTATGCCATAACATCCCTAGAAGCCACTTTTTGGAATGATGTGATGAAGACTGAAATGAAGTGTCTTCATGACAATGGCACTTGGGAACTGAGAGACCTACCCAAGGACAGACAGGCAATAAAATGCAGGTAGGTATATACAACAAAGCATGACACACAGGGAAATGTCACCTGTTACTGTACTTGTGTCATTGCCAAGGGTTTTTCACAAACCACTGGTATTGACTATGAGGAGACCTTCACTCCCATTGCAAGACTTGACTCCTTACAGCTAATGCTATCACTTGTGACAAACTTTGTTATGAAAGTGCACCATATTGATATAAAATTGGCCTACCTCTACGGAGACTTGAATGAGGAAATTTATATGGATCAACTGAAGGGCTTCCTGGTACCCAGACAGGAGTCTAAGGTGTGTCACCTGAAAAAAGCTCTATATGGTTTAAAACAGGCAGGATGGAAATGGCACATTCACCTGCACAGCACACTTGAAGAACTTGGATTTCAGAAAAACATTTCTAGTGATGTATCTATTTTCATCAAATGACACAACTGGAGGAATAAACTAGTCTATGTCAATGACATCACTCTTTTTGGCAGCTTGGATGACATCCAAGCCTTCAAAACACAAATTGCCATGTGTTATAAAGTAACTGACTTAGGTGAAATCAGCCAATTTCTTTGATTACACATTACTTGTGACCACCTGAAGAAAACCCTTGCAATAGATCAGTCTCACTACATTCAGTGTGTACTTACATGCTTTGACATGTCACAGTGCAGACCAGCCTACACCCCATTTGCTGCAGGAATGCTACTCACAGCAAATCCAGATAACAACTCTGAGAGTTCTCTCACTGCACATTACCAACAAATCATTAGCTCAATAATGTACACCATGCTTGGTTCACAGCCTAACATATGTTTTTCAGTAAATTGACTATTGCAATTCAGCTCAAAGCACACACAGGCCCACCTCCTTGCTGCTCAACATGTGCTCAGATACATATCAACAACCTGGGACTACAAATTAGTCTATGGTAACAATAACTCTACTGAATTAATAGGTTATTGTGATTCAGACTGAGCTGCCAACATCAATGACTGTTGCTCAACTTCTGGATACATGTTTATCTCATCTGGAGGTTCAGTAGCATGGGCTACACAGAAGCAACATACCATTGCTCTTTCCTTGACTAAGGTGGAATACATGGCTCTTACTGAATGTGTTAAACAAGCAAAATGGACCACTTCCTTTCTCAACCAACTTAATTTTGATGTTAACCTCCTGATCACAATATACTCCAATTTGCTAGATTCCTGTGTGATAGCTTCAAATAACATTTACCACAAATGCATGAAGCTTATTGATATCAAGTACCATTATATTCATGATGCTATCTCTGCTGGCCAAATCAGCATCAAAGCCATATCCACAAAGAACAATACTGCTGACCTTTTAACAAAAGCTCTACCTCACAACTGCCACCAAATTCTTTACAAAAGATTTGGTCTCATAGATGACTCAATTGTGGGGGAGTATTGTAAAAGTAAGGATGCTTGATTGATCTCCAAGTATACCAATCTTTTGTTCTTTTATTCTTTTGTTATCCCTTATTGTATTACTAATAACTTCTTGTTATATTCATACAATAAGGAACTCTTGGTATAAGCAGCTACCACATGTATGATGATACTTCAGACTCATCTGATATTGTCTTAGTTCTTGAACCTGCATTTAGAAGATTGCTTTTCCAACAAAAGTATGCACTGTTCCCCAAGCCCATGCTGTCTCTGATGTTCACACCTTAATATCAGATCAGTTGGAATGAGACCTGTAGGAGTCATATCAAAAAGAAATTTGTATTCTCAGAGGGATAACAGACACTTTCTGTTTTGGTACCAGTCCAGGTTTACCATTCATGAGGTCTTTCTAAATATCACAAGTTCATAGTCCATCTTATGAACTTGAAGTTAATAATGTTGTAAATTGGCAATTATCCTGAATTATATGCATATACTTCAACACTAAAAACCCCATATCTCCACCACTTTCAACCCCATCACCATGATATTTTGCAGCGAAGTTGAAGACTATTCAAAGTATCTATATGAATATTTCCATGATTTTAGGAACACATTCTGGCAGATACCACCCGCACGGCCACGTACCTTAACACCGAGACCCGCGCCGCCGTCCGGAATTGGTAGAGGCACAAGTAACTTGGCAGGAGCATTTTCTGATACATATTCTATTTCTATATTCCCCTACGACTATAGTTTTCCCCCCTAACTATTTTCCTATACCAAAAAATCCGCGCAGTCGCGCCTATATCCCACGTATGGCCGCATTAGGCCATCTTCTATTTTCACTCCATCTTATTTTCAGCTTACCAATATTTTCCACTTTCTTTAAATACTTAGAATGTATCTAGAAAACAACATACAATTGCATTAGAATTCCATAGAGGAAAACTCCCCAGGAATTACCCTTACACTCGAAAATCCCATTTGCGCCAAACCGAAGGTTCAGCGCCGAACTTTCACACTTTCCTAATTAGGACTATCTCATCGTAAACTCATCGTACAAGTGATTGGAGACCACAGCTACATTCTCACACATTTCTACTTCATTTCTATATATCTTTCATATTATTCTGAGTTGTGTAAGACTCACAATTTGCTGAACCGGCGCTTTGGCGCCCAGACCGGTTTCCCGGGACGGTGCCTAAGCGGAGGCAAACCCGGCAGTATATTGATTCAGAGTAGTTTCGAGATATCTCTACATTTTCCCAATTGATAAATACAGTTTAAATTCTCATAAAGTCTATTCCTTTTTCACCCATTTTGTCCTGCCATTTTGGGATTTTACCATTTATATTATTCCCAGAATGAATATACTTACAGGAAACCTAACCAGTAGTTTGTCAACCCCCATTTCAACAAATAATGGGGATGAGTGCTGAACAGAGATGGATTATATGTTGAAATCTGATGTCAATGTGTACAGGTAAATGGAAATTGCTACCTCAATAGGAGTGTGGGATGTTATAAACAAAGGAAAGGAAGATATTATTTGTTAGCTAGTTACATTCAAAATAACATAAAACAGAAAAAAGAGCCAAAGATACCAGATATATGCATAGAATATTAAAAAGAATAGTTATCCAAACATAACCCAAAAAGATTTACACTCATAGCTAAATTCCCCATCTTTCTTTCTATAAATATTTTACTTGTATTCTGGACACAAGACTTGCTTCCTGGCACTTTAGCACCTCAATGGCTAAAGTGACAGAAGAGGAGGAATAGACTTAGGGGAAGATGTAGGGATGTGACAGGCATCAGATGGAGCAGAAATATATTGGAAATAACATACAATTAGGATGGATGAGGTCCCAAGCAGATAGGGACAAAGGAAGAGGCTGGGCAGGTGCATATATGCCATTACCAGTGTCAGAAATACCAGGAGAAGAATAAAAATCATAAGTTCTTGCACATTCACACTACCAAAACAGTAATAACTGTTGAAAATAAGCCCCAATCCCCCCTTATTGTCCCACCACACTTAGTTTACCACATTCCATTTCATTCTCATTCTATTCTACTTTATATACTCCTCCTCCTACCTACCAGTCATATCCCACATTTCCCCACCTGTCGCTCCTCCTGTCATCGCCGCAATGCCATCGAATCCGAGCCGAGTCCGTTCGCCCGCAATGCGCGCAAGTCGCGACGCGTATCGCATCACGTCACATCACCGTCACATCACCGTCACACCATCGTCACTGTCGTCGTCACCGTCACCGTCACGTGCGCGTGTCAGTCACGCGTCAGTCACACACGCGCGCAAACTATCGCGCGCACAGCACCCACATTGCCACCACACACCAGGAGATTCCAACACCATACATACCTCCCCCCACACACGTACCCCGAACCGGCACGCGCATATATGCGTGCGCAACGACCGGAACAACGACGACGCGTCACGCGCGTCACTGCGGAGATCGCACGCGCCTCTAGAAGGGGCGTGCACAGGCATACATAGGATACATAGACGCTACTTTTAGTATATAACAAAAAGTATTAGAACAAAATAAAAAAAAAACTTTTAGAAACATTTAAAATCCTATTCCCAGAATTAGAGCAAGTAAAAGAACATCTCCCCCCTCATATATCTGCCTACCCTAAAGTTTAGCCAACTAAGTAACCCAATCTTATTATTTACAATAACTCTACCAGTTTCAATCCTTTCAGAATGAAACTTCAGTGTGATTACAGATGATACAAGGAACATTGATTGAGGAATATTTCCATTATTTTAGCACAATATTTGGCAAACACCAATTACATGGCCCTGTACCTAACTCTGAGAGCTGCACCACCATTTGGAATTGATAGAAGTAGCAATCACTTGGCAGAAGAGTATTTTCCTATACAGATTATTTTCTTATTCATTCAAAACTTCTATTTTTTCCCAGTGAAGTTTTCCATATCAAATTCTCTGTATATATGCACATGTACTGCATGCACAGCTGCATTAGGCTTGCTTCTTATTCTCACTCCATATTATTTTCAGATTACAAAGAATTTTTCAATTTCTATAAGTATAACAATGTATCTACAACTAAAAACAACCAAGAAATAGAGGAAAATTATCCCTACATTCCCATTCCTACTTGATCTCAAGCTATACTCAAATTTCTCATCTGTGCTCAAACCAAAGGTTAAGTGCTGGAAGTTAGACTTGCTTTTTTAGGACTATATCACCACAAATTCATTGTATTATGATTTGGAGGCTACAGCTACATTATCAGATTCATTTATTGTTATCCCACTGTTAAGTGTGTGTGTGCAGATACCTGTAAGGGCAACCCCTGTTGCACTTACAAAATGTCATGCAGTGCTAGCAAGGGGGAAATCCTAAGTTAGAGATCATATTATGTACAGTAAGGGGGGTCTCACCTAGCAAGGGGGAAATCATAAGAGGAAAGCTTAGAGTCCCTTGCTAGTGAGCCATCTGATCTATATACTCATTGTCCATCTTAACATACCTTACCCCTCTCTTGGGCCTGAAGGTATGCACACCAGTTCTATAAATACCAGATGTCCCTGGAGCCAATCTCCTGGGACCCAAACTGAGGTTTGGGCACTCAGCCCTTAAGGATGTTGGCCCAAACCAAGATATCTCTCCTTGGCCTAAATGACTTGGTGTAAGGGCAACCTCTGAAGCACTCGCCAAGGTTAATAAGGTTATGCAGCTGAGGCTAGCAAGGGGGAAATCCTAAGAGGAAATTGGTATGTATTTTTGTTGTTCCAATCATTCCATTGAGTCCGGGCTGCTTCTATTAGTTCCAATGTGCCAGCCAATGTCCGTGACTGCATATATGCACCCCTCTCTCTCCTGTCTCAGTTCCTAAATCCTCCAGTCATCTTGTATATCATTTCCATGCCTTCCATCTCTTATTTCTGCCATGACCATTGCCTGTTCATTCTGGGGTTGACCCTGTGAGTGCTTTCCATTCCTTCCATCCCCTAGCCGCCTGGGCACTTCCCTGCCCCGGGACCAAAGTGCCGTGCCCACATAGTGTCTAAAATGTCCTGTAACTATGAAAAATAAAGCTATTGACTTGGTTTCTTTTGGGGATTGTCAGTGTGAGTGTCTACTTGGATTCTGAATGCATATACTAGGTAGGGGAGTCTGTGTTCTTTCTAGTTATCTAATTTTGTGCTTTTCTTCTATTTATTGTATATAATGTGTAGAACTGGATATTTTATAACTTAGTGGAGAGGAACTATGAGATCAATGACAAAGAAATGCTAGCCATCATCTGAGCCTTGGAATAATGGCAGCATTTCTTAGAAGGGACACAACTCCAGTTTGAGGTCTGGACAGACCACAAAAACCTGGAGTACTTTCAGACTTCAAAAAAGCTAAACCAAAGACAAGCCTGGTGGTCCCTCTACCTGTCCTGCTTTGACTTCATGCTTCACCACCAACCAGGCCAGAGTATGGGCAAGGCAGATGCTCTCTCAAGGAGGCCTGACCATGGATCAGGAGCAGAGGATAATCAGAATATGACCCTCCTACAGCCAGGGCTATTCACAATTTGAGCTCTCAAAGGGATTACAGCAGTGGGAGAAGAATGGGATCTCCTTGAGGATATCTGAGCAAAACTCCAGACCTCCAGACTGGAAGACCCCATAGCCAAAGCCATCACTGAACTCCAGAGAGGGCATGCAAAATCCATACAGTCCATGGAGTGGGCAAAACAAGATGGCCTCCTCCAATTCTGGGGGAGAATATACATCCCTAATGACCCTGACCTATGAAGGCACATTGTGTCCCAGAACCATGACACATGAGTGGCTGGGCATGCAGGAAGGTGGAAAACACTAGAGCTTGTGTCCCAGAATTATTGGTGGCCACAAATGTCACAATATGTGGGGCAGTATGTGAAGACATGTGACTCCTGCATTCAGATGAAAATCTTGAGGCAACCTCCAGTAAGAGAGCTCAGACCACTACCAATCCCTGAACTCCAGTGGGACACAATCAGTGTGGACTTCATAGTGGAACTCCCAGAAGCTCATGGACATGATGCAGTCATGAATTTGGTAGATTCTGTAAGCAAAAGAGCACACTTCCTTCCCACAAACACCACCATCATGGCCCTGGGAGTAGCATGGCTCTATCTGATGCACATGTGGAATTTGCATGGACTTCTAAAACAGGTAGTCTCAGACCATGGACCTCAGTTCATTTTGGAGTCTACACATGAACTTTACCACCTCCTCAGAATCAAGCTTGCAGCAACAACAGCCTATCAACCCCAAGGGGATGGACAGACTGAATGTGTCGACCAGGAGTTGGAGAAGTACCTCCAGGTGTTTGTCAATGAGCCTCAGGACAACTGGGATGAACTCCTATTATTAGTGGAGTTCCAGTACAACAACCATGTCCACTCAGCCACACAGCAAACCCCATTTATGCTAGACATGGGATGACACCCAGGAATGGGCTTTGAACCATCACAGCTGGAGGAGATTTCCTATTCAAACTCTGATCAATCCATCACATCCAGGGTCAATCTGTCACATCTGGAATGTCCATCACCTCCGTGATGTCCGTTGCCCCATAACTAGACACTCTATGATGGAGGACAGTGTGAATAATAAGATTAGATTGCTTAATTGCTAAACTTTAGGGCAAGCAGATAGATGATAGGAGGGAGAGGTTCTTTTTACTTGTACTGATTCTAAGAATATAATTTGAGGGTTTTCTAAAAGCCTTTTTATTTTATTCTAGTACATTTTCTTATGTAGTAAATATAGCATCTATGTGTGTTGCGTATGCCTGTGCATGCCCCTTCTAGAGGTGCGTGTGATATCTGCAGTGACATGCATGATGCATCGCTGTTGTCCCGGTCCTTGTGTATGTGTGCGTGTGTGTGTTTCGGATTGGGATAGATGCATGAGGAGTTATGTATGGTATTGGAGTTCCCTGGTGTGTGGTGGCAATGAGGAGTGCTGTGCACAATAGTTTGCACGCGTGTGTGATGGTGACGATGATGTGATGGGTGACAATGTCATGTGATGCGATACGCGTCGCGACTTGTGCGCGTTGCAAGCAGATGGGTTTGACTCAGACTCAATGGTACTGCAACAATGGTAGGAAAAGCAGTGGATGGGGATATGTGAGATATGAGTGGTAGACAGGAGGATAAACAGATAAAGTGGAATAGAATGAAAAAGAAATGGAATATAGTAATCTAAGCATGATGGGATAATAAGGGGAATCGAAGCCTATTTTCAACAGACAGTGGCCTAGAGCCAGGTACCCAGGCTTTGGACTTGGTACCTGGAGGTAGGCTCAGGTAACCCTGGATGGGCACTTACAAAGGAATGCACAGACCACTTATGTAAAGAGTATATATAGAGAGAGACTCCCTAGCAGCAGAATCCTTAGACTTTCCTCTTGGGATTTCCTCTGCTTGGGTTAGAACCCTGGTCATGCTGTATCTAGGTAGCAGTAATATAAACTTAGGATTTCCTCTGCTTAGCTCCATGAGATACCTCCAGAATTACTAAGGGAGTTGCCCTTACAGACCATCAAGCTTGTCTTTGGTTTAACTTCTTTGAGGTGTGGAAGTACTCTAAGTTCTTGTGGTCTGTCCAGATCTCAAACTTGCGTTGAGTCCATTCTAGAAAGTGCCACCACTCTTCCAGGGCTCAGATAATGGCCAACATTTCCTTGTCATGGATCTCATAGTTCCATTCTACCAGGCTCATGCTTTTGAAGAAGAAGGCAACCTGGCACCATGTTCCATCCTTGGTTGACTGTTGTGAGATGGTAGCTCCAGTGGCAAAGTTAGAGGCATTGGCTTCCACTTGGTACATTTGGGAGTCCTTGTAAGGGAAACCCCTGGAGCAATCACTGAGGTTACCAAGATCACATGGCTAAAGCTAGCAAGGGGGAAATCCTAAGTATATTAAACTGTGTACATAGAAGTAGAGCCTCATCTAGCAAGGGGGAAATCCTAAGAGGAAAACTTAGGACCAATTACTAGTGAGCTATGCAACCTATATACCTGTTGTCTGCTGGGAAACTGATTAGATTTACTGGGTTGTATTTATGGATAATTTAGTGAATATATTTCAAAGAAAAAACTTGTGTTTCAGGGTTCTCAGTGAAATAACTAATGCACACAACACATGAATCTGTGCATGCTTATTGGAGTTTGAAATGATCCAAACCTTCAGGTAGGGGGAAATAAATGGTTTAGGGGTGTTCTAACAACTAAAACAAAGCAATAGGTAGAAAATATTCCTATTCTTCAATATATTGACACGGGACTGATCCTGGTGCCATATCTGTGACTGGGAGGCTAGCAGAATAAAAGAAAACAATATTTCTAGATATTGTCTCAGTGGAGGGATAGAACTAGAATTCCTTATTGTGTACTATAAAAACATCGTAGCTTTGTACAAGTAAACTAATATGAATCATTGGAAATGTTTGAAATGTTTGCAAATAGAAATAGGGGTCAGGGGAAGAATTTTGATCCCATGTCAGCTTGGTCATGATGTAAATGAATAGAAATGCCTTCTTAAGATCTTGGATAGTGTTGGGAATTTTTCTTGTGACTAAATAACTAATAGAAATGTGAGGGGCGAGTCACAGGCACTAGGGAATTGGAAATAAAGGAGGGGGAAATTATTTCTCCTGTAAGTATTGGAAATTCAATAGAAAATTGATTATATATCCAAAAAATGGATATATGCACCATGATCCATGTGGAATATCTTTATATGCACCCTGAAATATATTCTGTGATGTTTCAGGCTGGGGGATGAAGGATTAAAGGTGTAGTGAATATTTTGGTAGCAGGGGTAGGGGGAGGTGATGATGTTTGGAGGACTTATTGGCTGTATTTTATAACAAGGAAGACTGGGTACTGCTTCAAATGATATACCCTAGCTTGGTTTGGTCCACAAACCACCTTATCGCCTCTGGTGTCCAAGCTCATCTTCAAGGTCTCACTTTTCTTCCAACACCTCAACTTGTCACAATGTGCACCGCGTCATAAATGCTATCTTCTCCACTCTCCATACTGCCTTATCATCTGTTCAAATCGCCCATCCCAGATTCCTATTTGGGTATTTACCTGTACACACTGTCATCTGAATACAATGAACCATCTATCTCTGTTCACCACTCCCATCACTAATGTCAAGTTTGCAAAACGAATTATGAACTCGTGATATCCACAAAGAGTTCATGAATGGTAAACTTGGACTAGTACCAAAAAAAAAAAAACATCTGTTATCCCTCTACAGATCTATTTTTGAGGTAACTCCTACTGTCATTCCCACTGATTGATATAAGATTTAGGCCTCAGTGACGTCACAAAGGCTTGGGCAACTGTCGAGATGCTAGTCTTGATCCTCGTTGCTAACGCCTAAGGTCGCATCGTATTAGATTCTTCTACGTCCCTCAACATCTCGGTTTCACTTCCTGATGCGACAGTTCAACATGTTTTCCAGTTCTAGATCCGAGATGTAGGTTGCGACTCACGTGCCACTATTACGTAATGGCAACAAGGCTGCTTTGTGATGAATTATTCACTCCGTTCGGCTATTAATACACCTAAAGAATTTCTTTGCAAGACAATATGTGCAGAGGAGTGCTTGATATCATTATGTTCTAAAGGCACTTCATCAACAGAAGATGGTCACGGTGTCGCAGTTTGTTACTCTCAAGGATAGACAATTTGAATTGTATGTCTGTCGTATACCACACTCATTTGAGCAGGAGAGCCAAACATATACATATCGTTTATCGCATGTCTATTGTCTCATGTATTCTGCCATTGACCAGCAATGATATGACGTGGTCATGAATTTTTTGAATACAGTATACACACTTTTCCTTGTAAGTTAAGAGATAACGTTATGCATGAGACACTGTCTAATTCATCAATGTCTGGCGTGACTTCAGGTTCAGTATTAATATGTAAGTTTGGTAACATTGGTGTTAATGTTCGCTGACGGTATGTTCTCGGCAAAGCTGTGAGCATACTTTCTAGAAAATCTTGCCATCGAAAATCATCCTGATGTGCCATCTGATTGATTCAACCGTCGTCTGGCTGACTCCTCCATACATGTATAAAGATCTACTTGAGGTGATGTGAGTAACACTGACCAGTGAACACAGGTATAGGACTATGGCGACGAATTGAGCATCACCGGTTTGTTGGTAACAAATGGTTCAAGCTTCTTAAACCATCTCATGTACCACTTCTTAGGGAGTTGCGGGAGGACGGATGGTGTTGAGCGCATCCTACTTAGCTTTCATCTAATAGTGTGCTCCTGAAGAAGGTGTAAGGTGTTAAGTTGGAGATTCGAGCTCATACATGATGCCGAAGATTTGTTGTTTGCTGTAATGCTATCTTGTTTTATATATGACTTCTATCATAACTGCTTCTACATATAATCAATCAGCAAGTGACACTGCCAGAGATACCATCTCGGTTGGGTGCGCACATATTTCCCTTCCCCCGCTATGACTCCCATAAAGCTTGCACATTCTGCCTCTATCTATCAACCCCTCATTCCAACGTACAACCCAGTC
>QFEC01010471.1:0-10350 GCA_003316585.1 Gomphus bonarii | reverse complement strand
GCATAGTTAGTTTTTTGAGAGCAATCTTGGCCTCAGCTTGTTTTTCCCGTGAACTGAAGTTGATTTGTAACTCATCAAGAAAGCCATTCAAATCAGTGGCCCATCTCAGCTCATTTTGGGGGTTGCCAGTGAGATATGACTCAAAACATTCCAGAACAGTCCCTTTGAGGTAGGAGATCATGTAATTGACCTTCTGCCTATTGTCAGTAAAGGAGTTGGGTTGCATCTGGAAATTCATATTACACATAAAAATGAAGCTTTTGAGTTTATTTGGGTGGTCTGACCATCTTGGCATTGCTGCTGGGTGGTCCTACCAAGCTCCAAGATTGCATTGAGGAGGTCACGATTGTTTGCTGGTTGAGGGGTGGCTCTGGGAGGAGAAGCAGCCCTAGGAGGAGTGAATTGTGGAATGGGAGAATCACTCAGTTTGGGGACTTCAATTGGTCTTGCCAAATTATGTTTGCTCCTGTCTGGGTTGTTATCATATTTGTTGTCACCTTGCTCATATAGTTCTTCATTGATAATCTCTTCAATTTGAGTAGATTGTGAGGGGGAACTGAGAGAGTGAAGCAAGTGGGGTGAAGTGTTATGACTGAAGTGGAGAGGTGGGGTAGAGGACATTCCAGGTGCTCCCCACTGTAAAACTGTAGGGGTGAACCGACTATGTTTGGCTTGTGCAATAGCTCAAGTACAAGGAGGCATATTGTTTGAGTAGTAAAGGGCAGGAAGATGTTCAGTTCAGATTATACTGTTAAGTGCATGCACACATGCCCTTGGTTCAGGTGGTTTGGCTTGGTCCAATAAGCTAAGATCGGATGTGGTGTTGGCTTCAACATACTTGCATTGTGCCTATCTCCCTGCCTGTGCCACTAGATTTTGGACTGATGTACCAAATGATTGGACTACTAACTTAAGGATACATACATGAGGACTAATTACTTATATAGAGAATGAGTTGTCTAAGATATGCAACAACATTGCACAAGGCATGGAAATGAGAATATAAGATATGGATGTAAGAATAGTAAAATATGAAGAGCAGGCATACATGCCCATATATGTACTAAGGGTAACCAAAGCAAAGTGAATGAGTAAAAGAGAATATAATTGAAGTGTGATGTACCAAGCTGATCCAAAAATAGTTATAAGACTTGGGAGTCTGTAACTTGTAATATGGTACATGGGGACTTCAGCCAGTATGGCTGAGTGAGCTGAGGTTTGGTAGACCACACTTTGACACTAAGCAATTGATAGTACAGATATCCAAAAGGTCACCAAAGATGATGTTTATAAAACATTGAAATGCTGCAGGGGTATTAGACAGGCCAAAGGGTATGGTAAGCCATTCAAAAGACCCATAACAAGTCCTGAAGGCTATTTTCCATTTTTCCCCTTCTGCAATATGAACAAGGTGATAAGTGTGTCTGAGGTCAATTTTGGTATAAATGCAAGCTTTCTTAGAAGCATCTCAAAGGTCTGTTATTAGTAGAAGTGGTTCTTGGTGATTCTGTTAAGACTTGTATATTAATTATCTTTAATATCCCATGCATATAACTAGTGTTTTTTGTACTAATTACTGTTTATATCTATTTTTTGGCTGTTTTAATTATGTATCCATATAAAATGGCATCCTTTATTCCTTCATCCATAACATGTCACATCCAGGATGTCTGTCACCTCCATGATATCCATTACTCCATAGCTAGACACTATGATGGAGGACAGGGGCCTAGAGCCAGGTACCTGGGCTTCAGACTTGGTATCAGGAGGTAGGCTCAGGTAACTCCAGATAGGCACTTACAAAGGAATGCACAGACCACTTATGTAAAGAGTATATATACAGAGAGACTCCTTGGTGGTGGAATCCTTAGACTTTCCTCTTAGGATTTCCTCTGCTTAGGTGAGAACCTGGGTCATGCTGTATGTAGGTAGTAGTAATATAAACTTAGGATTTCCTCTGCTTATCTCTGTGAGATACCTCTGGAATTACTAAGGGAGTTGCCCTTGCATTAGGAAATTTTCTCCTGATAGGACTGGGAGCCATGTCACAGTACTGTCATAGACAGCCTTGGACTTGATGAGAGTAACTCAGAATGTACCACCTCCTGGACATACTTAACACTGCACACCCCCTCCTTAGAAAGAGCAATGGATCCCCCTACAAGTCTCAACCCAAACATGGACACAGATGAGCGATTCTGGAGGTTAGAGCAAGAACTGGTGGAAAACCAAGCAGCAAATGCTGCAATTGTTGAAGCTTTAAGGGTAATTATGTCCAAAATAAACAATGACCCCCACCAGGGCCCAGAGTTCATAGACCCAGAAAATGACCCAATGCCAAGTATATGACCTCTGTACCTTCAGAACACTACTCAATTAGGGAACTCCCAAATCAGGCCAGCACCTCCATCAGACTTTTATGGAGATAGAGAGAGAGGAAAGGCATTTCTCAACTCCTGTAACATTTACCTAGTAATCTGTGGTGACCAATTCCCAAACGACCAGGCTCAGATATACTGGGCCCACTCCTACTTCAAATCCAAATGAGTGACTCAATTTTCAAACAAAGTCCTCCATAATGAGAGAAATCAAGGATATGTAGAATGACATTGCCTCACCACTTGGAAACTCCAGAGGCCCATCCCAGCCTACAATGTGGATGGATCCCTGAATGAGACAGGAACCATCAAAGAGATCATATATGTCATCCTCCAAGTGAATGGGCACACTGAGTATACCCCATTTGCATTCACCAGCCTAGGGATGCAAGACCTCATCCTGGAGTTCACCTGGCTGGAAGAATACAACCCAGAGATCGACTGGCAAACATGAAAGGTCAGCATGAGCCAATCTCCAGCCAAGTGTCATACTTGCTGGGTGGAAATACAAGATGAACACAAAAAGGTCTGAAAGTTTGAATGTCACATTCAAGAGTGCCAAGCATGCCCATTCCCCAGCCTTCTAGAAGAGGAAGATGTGGAAGAAGAGGAGAGTGGTGATGAGTTGAGAGATCTACTGGATGACCTGGAAGAAGGAGACTGATTGATGTGCATAATGCTTCCACAAGATGCTGAGCAAATCTGAGATATACAAACCATCTCACAAAGATTGGCTGAATGAAGCTTACTACAAAAATGCCCAGGCAAAAACAGAAGTTCTGGAGTACCTCCGAGACTTTGAAAGCATCTTTGTGAAGGAGTCATTTGATGAACTCCCAGACAGAAAGATCTGGGACCATGCCATCAAACTGGAAATCAGTTCTAGTCCAACTAATTGCAAGGTGTATCCCATGTCCCCATTAGAACAGGCCAAACTAGATATTTTCATTCAGGAGAATCTGTGAACAGGATGCTGATGGGATCAAGCAACAATGTTCACAGTTAGGTGCAGAGATTTCTGGTAGACCTAGTAATTACACTATTTAAAAAGAAATAAGGCAAATTTAATTATTATACTTTTGTTATAAGATGAGATGCTCACCACCTCCTCAGTGATAGTTCACACTGAGGAGGGGGAAAATATGTGGGAGAGGTCTCACCCACATATATGCTTGAACCGGCCCTTTGATGCCAGCCAGATGCCCATCTTACTATGCGAGCAACCAAGCGATTGCTTTGCTGCACCTGCCAAACTCTGGGGATGCATGTAGTCTTGAGGCAGAGGCAAATATTGAGTGCCGCGCCTGATAGTATACACAAAATAAAGTGAGATCTCGGTCACAAATGAAGGGAAAAATACCAGGAAAATCAGAAAAATATTTGAACATATAAAGAACAATTCTTGATGGTTTTGACCATAAAAATACAGGTATATTAAGTTTGATTCTGTCAGAGGTGGTATAGTGCATATATGTACCCTACAGATGCATCTGACCCTCCAAGTCCCTAATGGTATCTCTGGTCTTTTTCATTAAAAAAAGGGATGGGTCCCTTCAACCTGTGCAGGACTACTGGAAGCTGAATGCCATGATGGTGAAGAACTATTACCTGATTCCCCTTATCTCAGAATTAGTAAACCAGCTTAAGGGGGCCAAATACTTTACAAAACTAGATATCTGGTGGGGATACAACAATGTCCAGATTAAAGAGGGCAATGAGTAGAAAGCTGCATTCCAAAATAACAGAGGACTGTTTGAACCATTGGTGATGTTTTTTGGACTCACCAACAGTCCAGTCACTTTTCAGACGATGAATGATATTTTCCAGGACCTCATCTTAGGAGGGACAGTCTGCATATACATTGATGACATTCTCATCTACTCAAAAACCCTAGCTGAACACCAGAAGGTCACACATTGAGTGCTAGAGTACCTTCAGGAGCATAAACTCTACCTCCAAAAAGAGAAATGTGAGTTTGAGCAGATCCATATCAAGTATCTTGGACTTGTTATATCAGAGGGGAGAGTTGAGATAGATCTAGTTATAATCCAAGGAGTAACAGAATGGCCAACTCCAGAGAACTGCAAGGATGTCCAATTGTTTCTTGGATTGCTAACTTTTACCAATGCTTCATTAAGGCCTTCTCCCTTCATGCTCAGCCATTCTTTAACCTCACCAAGAAAGGGGAGCAGTGGAACTGGGGAGAGGTGGAAGAAATAGCACTCCAGAAACTGAAAAGACTGATTATGGAGGCCCCAGTCTTGGCTTTCCCAGATGACTCCCAGACATACTGAGTAGAAGCAGACACCCTGGACTTTGCCATGGGGGCCTCCATTTCACAACAGTCACTGGAGGATGGAAAATTGCACCTGATTGCCTTCTTCTCCAAGAGCCTGAGTCCAGTGGAGAGGAACTATGAGATCTATGACAAAGAAATGCTAGCCATCATCTGAGCCTTGGAAGAATGGTGGTATTTCTTAGAAGGGACACAACTTCAGTTTGAGATTTGGACAGACCACAAAAACCTGGAGTACTTTCAGACTTCAAAAAAGCTAAACCAAAGCCAAGCCCAGTAGTCCCTTTACCTGTCCCACTTTGACTTCATGCTCCACCACTGACCAGGCCAGAGTATGAGAAAGGCAGATGCCCTCTCAAGGAGGCCTGACCATGGATCAGAAGTGGAGGATAATGATAATATGACCCTCCTATAGCCAGAGCTATTCACAATTTAAGCACTTGAAGGGATTACAGCAGTGGGAGAAGAACAGGATCTCCTTGAGGATATCTGAGCAAAACTCCAGACCTCTGGACTGGAAGACCCCATAGCCAAAGCTATCACTGAACTCTGAAGAGGGCATGCAAAATCTGTATGGTCTGTGGAGTGGGTAAAATGAGATAGCCTCCTCTAATTCCAAGGGAGAATTTACATCCCTAATGACCCTAACCTATGAAGGTGCATCATGTCCCAGAACCATGATGCACAAGTGGCTGGGTATACAGGAAGGTGGAAAACACTAGAGCTTGTATCCCAGAATTATTGGTAGCCACAAATGTCATGATATATGGGACGATATGTGAAGACATGTGAGTCCTTCATTTGGATGAAAATCCAGAGGTGACCTCCAGTAGGAGAACTCAAACCACTACCAATTCCTGAACTCCAGTGGGATAAAATCAGTGTGGACTTCATAGTGGAACTCCCAGAAGCTCATGGACATGACACAGTCATGAATGTGGTAGATTCTGTAAGCAAAAGAGCACACTTCCTCCTCACAAACACAACCATCACAGCCCTGGGAGCAGCACAGCTCTACCTGATGCATGTGTGGAAGTTGCATGGACATCCAAAACATGTAGTCTTGGACCATGGACCTCAGTTCATTTCAGAGTTTACATGTGAACTTTACTGGCTCCTCAGAATCAAGCTTGCAGAAACAATAGCCTATCACCCCCAAGGGGATGGACAGAGTAAGGATGTCAACCAGGAGTTAGATCAGTACCTCTGGGTGTTTGTCAATGAGCGTCAGGATGACTGGGATGAACTCCTACCATTAGTGGAGTTCCAGTACAACAACCATGTCCATTCAACCACACAGCAAACCCCATTTATGCTGGATACAGGATGACACCCACAAATGGGCTTTGAACCATTGCAGCTGGAGTCACATACAGAGACAGTGAATGAGTTCAAAGACCAAATGGAGAAGTCACTGGAGGAAGCCAGGTCTGCACTTGCAAAGGCAAAGGATGACATGGCTCGGTACTATAACCAATGCCAAACTCCAGCTCCAGAGTACCAGGTTGGATATAAAGTGTTCTTAGATGCCTCAGACATCCAGACAAGCCAGCCATCACAGAAACTGAGCCACCGGTACCTCAGACCCTATACTATCCAACAGGAGGTGGGCAAACATGCATACAGACTCAAACTGCCACTCTCCTTGTCTCAACTCCACCCTGTCTTTATTGTGGTCAAACTCCTCCCAGCCCCAGAAGATCCAATTCCAGGTCAGAAGTCTGAACCGCCTCCACCATCAGAGTTAGTAGATGGGGAAGAGCACTATGTGGTAGAAAATGTACTAGACAGCTGGCTGATGCAAGGACAACTCTACTTCCTGGTAAAATTAGAGGGTTATGGCTATGAGGAGAACACATGAGTGAAGGAGGGGAACATGGCTACACCAGCCAAAATACAAGAGTTTTATCAGCTGCATCCAGGAGTACCTCAGAGGATTCAGTCAGTAGCCTTTAACTCCCTGATAGCATGTGCTACAATGACACAGAACCCTAGAAAAGGGGGTGATGTTAGAGGACGACCCATCTCAATCTCTGGTTCAACTCCAAGATCTCCTATTCAAACTCCAATCAATCTGTCACATCTGGGGTCAATCCATCACATCCAGGATGTCCATCACCTCCATGATGTCCATCACCTCCATGATGTCCATTGCCCCATAACTAGACACTCTATGATGGAGGACAGTGTTAGCAGAGGAAAGTCTGTAGTAGACAACTAACAATATCACACAACAAAGTAGCTTGGGACTTGTCAATATACTGGACAGAGCCAAGTCCCAACAATCGCTTTTCCAGCTAACATAAGGCGCTTAAATAAGCGCCTATATAGCGGCAAGTTGAAGAGAAAAGGAAAAGAGCAGTGGGATAAAATCACAGGCCAACAGACAAGGGCCTAGAGCCAGGTACCTGGGCTTCAAACTTGGTACCAGGAGGTAGGCTCAAGGAACCCCAGATAGGCACTTAAAAAGAAATGCACAGACCACTTATGTAAAGAGTATATATAGAGAGAGACTCCCTAGCAGTAGAATCCTTACACTTTCCTCTTAGGATTTCCTCTGCTTATCTCTATGAGATACCTCTAGAATTACTAAGGGAGTTGCCCTTACACATGCCTGAAATAAAACACATCACACCAAACCCCAAAGAGTAACCCCTTCCCCTTCTCTATGTACACTCAGCTGACACTCAACGGTGCACCAAGGTCCCTCTGAAGGTCCAGTCTGTTGACACTGGATGTCCTCTAGCAATTAATACACTCCTTGACAGCAGTGCCACAGGAATGTTCATTGATGTTGAATTTGTTTAAGCAGAAAGGCTCAAAACCCGTCACCTTCCTCATGCTATACCTATCTATAATATAGATGGCATTCCTAATGAGGTGAGTTCAATCAAGGAAGAGGTTGATCTCATTTGCATGTATGGAGATCACACAGAATGTGCTGTTGGGTAACTAACTAGATATCTTGGGATGTATTTATGGTTATTTTAGGGAATTTATTTCAAAAGAAAAAATCGAGATTTGGGCTTCTCGGTGAGCTAACTATCGCGCACGACGCGTGAATCTGCACGCGCCTGGCGGAGTTTGAAATGCTCCAAACCTTCGGGTAGGAGGAAATAAATGGTTTGGGGAGGTTCTAGCTACTAGAACACAACAATAATAGGTAGAGAATATACCTATTATTCAATATAGCAACGAGTGAGTGATCCTGGTGCGATATCTGTGACTGGGAGGCTAGCAGAATAAAAGAGAACAATATTTCTAGATATTGTCTCAGTGAAGGGATAGAACTAGAATTCCTTATTGTATATTGTCAAAACATCATAGCTTTGTACAAGTAAACTAATAGAAATCATTTTCAATGATTGTAAATGGTTGGAAATAGAAATAGGGGTCAGGGGAAGAAGTTTGATCCCCTATCAGCTTGGTCATGATGAAAGTGAATAGAAATGCCTTCCTATGATCCTGGATACTGTTGGGCATTTTTATCATGACTAACTAGCTAATAGAAATGTGGGGAACAAGTCATGGGCACTAGGAAATTGGAAGTACAACAGGGGTGAATTAATTCTCCTGTAAGCATTGGAAATTCAATATAAAAAATATTACATATCCAAAAGATGGATATATGTGCCATTATTCGTTTAGAATATCTTGATATTCATCTTGAAAGGTGCGCTGTGAAGTTACAGGCTGGGGGGTGAAGAATTGGAGCTGTAATGAATATTTTGGTAGCATAGGTAGGAGGAGAAGATCATCTCCTGGGGACTTATTGGCTGTTTATTATAACATGTGCTACATTTTTAGTGACAAGCCTGAGGCACCTAGCAATCATCTTAGGACACACCTGGCTCACAGAGCATAAAACAGAAGTTAATTGGCACTTGGGCAAGGTGAAAATGAATCACTGCCCTGAATCATGTGGTATTGAACTGATAAACAAGAAACCTCAAGTTGAAACAGTCCCAGACATTGAAGGAGACCATATGCACCTTCCTGATCAACACACATGTGCCATAGCTGAAGAGCCATTGTATTCACCTGAAAATGGAGACAGACCCTTTGTAGTCTTTATGGAGGAGGACCATGAAGAAATTAGTGCAAGCTCAACCATCTCACAACAGCTTACCCAAAAGGCATTGGAGTTCACACCCACTAAATCCTTTGAAGATCTAGTTCCAAAACCCTACCAGGAATTCAAGAATGTCTTCTCAAAGGAGTCCTTTGACAAGCTTCCTCCACATAAACCCTGGGATCATGCAATTGAGCTAATACCAGGTGCCAAGGCATTTAGCACCAAGGTCTATCCAATGTCTCCCACAAAGAGAATTAGATGCATTCCTAGAAGAAAATTTAAAGAACAATGGCATCTGCCCCTCTAAATCACCCATGGCATCCCCAGTCTTCTTTGTAAAGAATATGGACAGTGGCCTCCACTTTATACAAGACTACAGGAAGCTTAATGATATAACAATCAAGAATGCTTATCCCCTCCCTCTTGTACCAGATATCATAAACAAGCTCACTGCTACCAGGGCCAAACACTTTACGAAACTAGACATCTGCTAGGGATATAACAATGTGCGTATAAAGGAAGGAGGTGAGTGGAAGGCTGCTTTCTAAACAATCCAAGGTCTATATAAACCTCTGGTGATGTTCTTTGGTCTCACAAACAGCCCAGCCACCTTTCAAATGATGATGAATGAAATCTTCAGGGAGGAAACTGGAGAAATGCATATTTGAACAATGTCAGGTGGAGTACCTTGGACTTATCCTTTCATAAGGGAAGGTGGCAATGGACCCAGTGAAGGTAGCAGGAGTACATGACTGGCAAACCCCATGCAATGTTACTGAGGTGAGATCCTTCCTTGGATTTGTCAACTTCTATTGTCAATTTGTGGACAACTTCTCTCACATTTCCAATCCCCTGAACAATCTCACCAAAACCAATACACAATGGTCTTGGGCACCAGATGGACCAGAGCAAACTGCCTTTGACAAACTTAAACACCTCATCACTTCTACCCCTATCCTTGTCCTCCCATACCAGACCAAATACTTTCACCTAGAAACAGATGCCTCAGCATATGCAACAGGTGCTGTATTATATCAACTCTGCAATAATGGGAAGTGGAGACCCATTGACTTTGTCTCAAAGAGTCTTTCAGGCACAGAGCACAACTATGCTATCCATGACAAGGAACTACTCTCTGCCATTCATGGTCTAGAAGAATGGTGTCATATCTTAGAAGGAACCAAGTACAACATTGAGATCCTCAATAACCATCAAACCCTCACCTACTCTTGCTCTGTGCAGAATATACACTGCAGCTAAGCTCATTGGTCACTCTACCTCTCTTGTTTTGACTTTGAATTGATTCACCATCCTGGTTGTCATTCAACCAAGCCTGATGCACTCTCAAGATGGGTAGATCATAAGCAGGGGGAGGAAGATAATCAAAACCAAATTCTACTCCAACCTAACATGTTCCACATTAACACCACAGGTGCACAACTGGTGAATGGCAAGGCTGACAAGTTTCTTGACAGAGTAAGGAACTGCACAGACCAAGATGAGAAGGTTGTAAAGGCTCTCAAGGAACTTTGGTCATCTGGGAATCTGTCATGATTTCTCCACTCCTCCCCTTTCTATTACTTGTTATTGGACTCTGCTAC
>QFEC01010470.1:0-18443 GCA_003316585.1 Gomphus bonarii | reverse complement strand
TGATGAGCGAGAGCACAGTAATATGAGGTGATATAAATTCCTACATTCCACACCATCGAAACCAGCCTCTTTAGCTTTCAATGCAGCATTCTTATATTCTTTGATGATGACCCAAGGATCAGGGATAGGAGTCGGCTAATATCGTCGAAAATATCAGAACATCGTCCTCAGTGAAAAAGAGTACTCACAGTCACATATCCAGGTTGGCCGGGCAAAAACCGGAATTTTCCTCCACGTGCGGAGATTGCGGAAGGTCCCCACACAGGCTGTATGTCGATGACCAAGTCAGACGTGATATGAAAGCCAACGTGCATGAAACTGTCCGCACCTGTCCTGACGCCTTCTGTTGGGGCATATCTGGGTGATTGACACGACCAACTAGTGAACATCAAACATCAGTTCTGAGCAGCACAAAAAGAAACCCTTTGACTGACGATGCCACAGCTGAACGAATATGCGACTGCCTGCTTGGTGAACCGCGTTTGTAATTCTCTTCCAACCTTGAACTTGATCATCGTTCCATATCCCTGGAACATATGCCCATTCGGTGCTACAAAAACATTGTGTGAATACATACCGCTGCATTATGAAATCACACGAGGAACGTAATGCTTACCCTTGACGCGAAATGATGGCTCCCTCGGTGACTATTAATCCAACCCCGCCCTTCGCACGTTGTGTATAGTATTCAAGCATGATATCGTTGGGAATATCGCATGGTAATGCCCTGCTTCGCGTCATCGCAGACATCACATTCCCTAGTCATCGCAGAAAGGAATAAGCTAGAGCAGAAATTATTATCACTAGCAATTTAAACATACGGTTTCGAAGGGTAATTGAACCCAATGAGAGTGGAGAATTAAGACCAGGCATATCGATAGAAGTTGTTATTGTAGTAGTTTAATGGTATATATGAGTGATTGTGAGGAATGCCTTGTACAGCAGCAAGCCTCTTTATACAAGTCCCATGCCTTGCTGCTCGCGTCCCCGATAACGCTTCAAAATCCCGATTTCGTTCCGTGATCGGCAATCTTTGAGCCCAGGCATCTTGTCAAGTTAGGAAACACGAGTACGCGACCACGCAACGGCTGGCTCGTGGATGACAGAGCTGTGTTAATTACCAATACATGTAGGCGCTTATGACCTCGTTGGGCTGAGCTCACTAGGCTGAAAAGCCTTCGTTCTTCCCATGCTCTCAGGTAACAAGTGCTCAGCAAGGAAAACTCACCGATCAATCGTCAGAGCAGGTGTATAAGTAAATGACTCTGAGTGTTGTTTTATGACCGTTACTCCTTCCGTTCAACTTTTTCACTACACCGCACATATTCATAGCTTACTCAGGAAGCTCGCACAAGGTTTCGTATGTGTGGACATGGGATGCTCTCCACACAGATAGTACTCCAAGGTGTCGATGATGAACCCATTAGACTCACTGTTGAATACCCGGATACCCTGAGTGCCACGAATCGTCGGACCGGTGGATTTGCGCACCCCTGGTGCGTACCTCACAAGACCACCTATTTTATTTTTTTGATAATATCTATTTAGTCATAGCTTGATTACAAATAAAATTAGACAAGAGCCAACACGACTTGCAGTTTACCTTCTAGCCCCCTACACTTATTTCTATTTCATACTTCGCAGATTTCCTAGCGGCTATCGTCTAGGGTAATGGATCGCCACGCTCCAGCTTATTACTCTATTACAAATATCACATTTCTTTCGTCATGATGTATACCATTAGGCTCTCTTTTATTCGTGGACCTTACATCTTGTGGCTATCGACATCTGCCGGCAAGCTCAGGTTGTTATTTTTTTCCCTATCGAACGGAAACTCCCTTGGTTCAGCGTATAGAATACGGTAAAACTTTCTCTTATCGTTTGTCAACCGGAAGGTGCCGCTAGTTTATTCAGCTTGAATTCGCGTTCGCGAGTTCGGACACAGCTGTATTGGGATCCGATTGACTCCGATTTGACTCCGATTCCTAGATTGATGATACAGCACCTCGCCGTCTTCAGCGTTATATATCCATAGCGTCTACGATCCGCCATCGAATTGTGGCACCGGACTTCTTCCACCCTTGAATTTCTAGCGTGGCCAACATCGATCCGTCGATCCGTTTTTATTTTTCATGTGAGCTCCGATCACGGCTGCCACATTGTTGCTATCTTGTCCCGAATCGTGTCAATTTGGTCTTTTCAGTCGGCAGCCTTGTTGTTGACCAATGGAACTCCATCAACTGCCACCTATGAAGTTAAAACACGCCCCTGGTCACAACCTTACCCTTACTCATCGGCTCACGTCAACTCCCCAAAGTGCCATATGACTGATCATTCAACTGAGGTGCCGCTAGCCAATGTCTTCCGCACCTTCGGCCTGTGACAAAAATCTAGCCTGGAGGACCAACTTGGTTCCTGAAATCCCACACGGAGTTCTCAGGGCCGCTTTCCAACTGTTGCAAGAACAGGGTAAAACCGAAGTCACACCAAATCGACGTCAACAAGTCGTCAATTAGTGGAATAATCCAAATTCCTTCTTGCCACTATTTATTGAGGTGCTAGAACCATTGTTGCTCACTTAGATTTTTCTCCGCTCCTTTAGCACAGCTAAGACATTGTCATTCGCTTGAACTGCCATTGATCTATAGCTAATCGCTCAGACTCGTTGATGAGGCTTTTATCGGGCTCCAGCATCCTCTTAGGATACGCTGCCGCACCATTGTTGAGGAATCGGGAAACGATCTTAAGAAGATATTGGCGAGGTCATCACCGGTGTCCCCCCTTCATCTCGAAGAGCTGCCCTTTCACCTTCATTCCATGTGTGAGCACATTTGATTTATCATCGCACTTCGATTTGTATATCCAGCGGCGGATGTCGATCTTGACTTGGAGCGCCTTCGTTTCATCCCTCCCATATATATATATCATTTGTTACTCCTAGATTGTATGCCCCATTGGGTAGACTGTCCAGAAGATCCCACCCTTTATGATTGCCTCACGTTGGTAGTAATCAAGGTTTCATCCATCGTATAGGGTTCATGATGGGTGGAAATAGCCGCAGGGACTTGACCAGTGCCTTTGATGGACCGGGCGGCACACACGAGTCGACGCTAGAGCTCACATCTGCTTTTCCCTGGCAATCCAGTTCGATCTGTCGCCAGTAAGCTTGGAGACGATAAGCTACTTGGTCATTCGGATTTAAGAGCGAGAGGTATTGTAAATACCAAGTGTAAACTATTCTGTCTGCATAGCGTCGGCGGAGGTAACGATTGTCAGTTAATGAATTTCATGAATATTTTGCGGCTAGTGCTTGAGCTAACGAATGTGACAGGAGTTTCAGAACGTTCCGTGCTTTGTAAATCTTGATATAGTTAAATCTTGATATATTGTCCTCGCCTCACTGGTCTACAGGAGAATGGACTCGGAGCTTGAAGACACAGTTGATATTCCTTTACAAGGTGGTATAGAAGTCACGGACTCTGAGCAGATACAATAACTAAAATTCATAATCAATCCTCTTCGCTCGAAAAACAAAACAAGGAGAATGCAGCGGTGCCAGTCTCTACACAAGACATGTGACAGTACATCCAAGGCTATACCAGAAAGACTCATCTTCACACCACCTTTACCCAAACGCAGACCCAACAAAGAACGACAACTGGTCGCTAGCAGTTTCTTTATTCAGTGAATTCAGTGGCTCCCGGAGCAAAAGGATCATCAGTGTATCCCTTTTTAGGGTCCACGCCGGGGTGCCCGTTGACGGTCCTGAAATCAATGGGAACACCAAGAGGTATGCCACGCTTGATACGTCGCCGCAAGTCAGGGTGGCGACCAAATGCTACAACATCCACGACCCCCCAATGCAGCAGATCATCAGCTTCAGGAACAGAGATACCAGCGTTGGGAAAGAGGTATGGTTTGGTAATGTGTTGGCAATAGACTGTGAGAACATCATGTGGTGCTCCCCGACCGTGACCTGATGCATATAGGATTTCTTGTCAGCATCACTGAGTAGAGCAAGGGAAAGATACAACCTTCTATGCTTGGGTCCTGCAAAGATGCCACCATCAGAGTAAAAAGCAAAAGGAAGCCATATGGTACTATGAGAAATACAAGTAATTGAAGAACATGCGGGTGGATGTCCTACAGTCAAGTAGAATAGCGGACAGTTTGCTTGTTCTAACAAGGTAGACCTTACTGATGTTATAGTCATCCAAGTCCTGCAAACCACTGGTGGCAAGTTTTGGAGTTTCACTCTTTTTGTTTATTTTTCATCCTCTTCTTATTTAGGGCATTTACTAATCCAGTGTCCCTTTTGCTGACAGTAATGGCACTTGTCATCTAGTTTTGGCTTTCTGGACTTCTTTTTCATTTGAGTTTCCTCTACCTTTCCTGGTAAGCAGGACAGTCCCACTTAACTTCTCTCCTACATTTCAGTTTGACTCAGCAATAAGCATAGCACTGACTATCCTGGAGGTGAGTTTATTAATTTCCAAATTGGATAACCGGATTTTGATTACATCCCAAGATCGGGACTGTGGGAGCAAGAGGACAAGTGTGTAATCAATGTGAATATCCAGGAGTAACTTGTTGGTGGCTGTGATTTTGGTCCAAGGTCAAGCATGCTAATAACATGGATCTGCCATGGATGTTGACTCAACATATTTCCAGGTATATAGATCTTCATAGTAGTAGATGTTAATTTGCTGCTGATTCATGACATATATCATAGGCTATGCATCCCACATCTCTTTTGAAGTTTTAGCCATTAACACATGCAACCTATGTGAACTCTCAGAAGCTCCTTTCATTAAAACCTGAGCAGCTTGATCTCTCAAAGGTCAATCAAAATACTCCTTTGTTTTGACCTTCTATTCTGCTGCAGTTAATCCATCTGGCTTTCTATCAGCTGGCTTACTTGGGCAAAGTTCTTGCGTCACATGCATGTTTTCAGCCCAGACAGAATAGTTTTGCCATTCAGCTTTTGGAATTTGAATGTGTGGGAGTCAGTTTCAGAAGATTCTCGATGCCCGCTAGCGGGGCCCATACCTATCGCAAGTTAAGTTCAAAATGAAAAGTAGTTCGAAGGCTCTGGAGTTCACGAGGAGACGCGTAAATCAAATTAGCTACGTTAGATATGTAGGAGGAACTTTCGCACCTGGATACTCCAGCCATGGAAAATTTGCGTTTACTAAGCACTGCGGGCGCCTGAATGCGTGTTACACTACCAGCGCCTTTCCTTAGGGTTGACCAAAAAAAGAATTTATAAATAAAAATATCCAAGGCTTCTACTATTGGGAGAACCAAGGCAATGTACAGGGAGGATCACATTTTAAGTTTCAAACAAATCTGTCAAGAATTGACTGAGAAATGATGATTTGAAAATCGGCTTGAATGAGAACGAAAATGTGACATTGGCATGGTCACGTTATGTGACGCTGGCACTGTTTTCAACTGATTGAACAGAAGTCGTTATCTGGAGATTTCTTGTGTTTGTATACCATGTATATCAGATGGTCACCAGCTTACTCAAATAAAAAGTCTTTTATTGAAAAGTGAGGATCCTCATGGTCTGAATAATGCCTTCTTGGCATCTTCGCTTGCCTGCTTCGCCCTTTCCAATGATGGTCTTGCAGTGGCTAGAACTAAGCCAGAACCTGCTTTCCGCGATCCCTTCTTTCCGGATCCCATTGCAGCGTTTGCGGCAGCTTTGGCTCGTAAGTTGTGTGCAGCACTGCCACGGCGAGAGTGCACCTTCTGGAGGTCACTTCGCTTCAGGAAAGGGCTAGGCAAGTTTTCTTCATCATCAAGGTCGTATGTTATTGCAGGCACGGATTGCGATGCCGGAGCGAGCGGTTGTTGGGCAGTTGGATTAGTGGACAGACCGGCCGGACACGAAGCGATACCTGGTAAGAGTGTGGGACGAATGGAAGGTTTTCGTAGACGAGTAGCTGGTGCTGATGGCGGCAATGGAGACATATTTTCTTTCTCCTGTGCTCGCTTCCGTTCCCGCTCCTTTTGCTCCAATACGAGCATTCGCCTTACGCTCGGGCTCGTCAAGTCGTCTGATTCTGCATGATCCCCTTGCCCATCATCGTCCTCGCTGTCCTCTACATGGTCCTTTCCACCATCAAAAATTCCACCAAAGTTCAGTCCTACTCGAGGAGACTCTAGCACAAGTCGTGCAAGTTCAACTGGATGCGGCGCAGGGGCCGGTGTGGGGACTATTTCGCCAGTATCTGTGAGCACGACGCCACGCATCGCAGAAACTGGCGGGTCTATACTGGTAAGCGGTGTCTTGAGCATACAACGCTCCCGAGCATTATTGCTTGACAAACGCGCTGGTGTCTCGTTGGGTGGTTGAGAAAGCTGACTCGTAGGGAAAGGGACAGAGTCTTCAGATCTATGAGTGGTCGTCAGCGTTAGAATGTATACTTAAGTTGGACTTACGAATCATCGCCATTGGTTTTTCCTTTCTGAGCCTCTCCTTTTCGTCCCCACTCTTTCTGGAGACGCTCCTCTGCTTTCCTGACTTCCTCCTCCCTTCCCCGCAATTCTTCCCTTAGCCCTCTTTCGTATTGTTCCCAGAGCATCCGTAGCTCTTCTTCCCTCCTCATTACGGCCTGCAACAGTTCCGCTTCACGTCTCTCCATTCGATCTCGCACTTCTTCTTCCTTACACATCACCGCTTCTCGAAGCTGAGCTTCACGATGAGTCACACGCATCGCAACGGCCGCCTCAAGTTCTGCCTCATGCCGTGCTTTGGCATCCGCCATGCATTGTTGAAAAGATACCTCTCTCGCCTGGAGCTCCCGTTCGCGTAATAGCAGGTCTCGCTCACGAGTTATGAGCATCTGCTTGTGCTGTTTGGCCAAAACGAGCCTATACATGCATGCGATTCAACAACAACGCACGAAGAGAGGATAGCATTACTCACATCTTTTCAGTATTATGAACCTTGCTCACCAGTTCGAGACGCTCGTGCTGGAGAAGTTGGTGAGCTGATGGTCGCATCGCAGGCTGTTACCAAAACAATGAGTGCGTGTCATGGATAGTAGGATGAGACGAACATTAATGTTCAGCATGGCCTTAATGACTTGATGCAGTGATTGTGAATAGCCGCGAGGAAGGGGAGGAATACGTCCGTTACGAATAAATATGCTGAGTTCATTGTGCGTCTTCGCTTCATGAAATGGAGGTCTATGGGAAGATGTAAGTTTTTTTGTCAAATTAGGAATTCTGACTTGCTTCAGGGCGCAAAGTTCATATATAAGACATCCGAGACTCCAAATATCGCTCTTTGTGTCATATGCTTTTTCTTGCATGAGCTCCGGGGACATATAGTAAGGTGTCTGCAATATGCGATGTAATTAGAGCAACCCGCAGGAAATCCAAGAAGACTCACGCCGACGTATGTGTTAGCAAAACTTGCAGCTCCGAGGGCCTTAGACAGGCCAAAGTCGCCTAGCTTGATGACTTGGTTTTCATCCAAGAACACTACCCAGCCAAGCTATAAGGCCTGTTTCAAATTCTGGATGAATTGATAGATGACTTACCATTCTCCGGCTTGAGATCACGATGTAGGATCTGCTGCCGAGTTGGTATCGATGACGAATCGGAGGCATCGGTAGTTGGGAAGTGGCAATGTTGGAGGGCGAGGAGGATCTGAAGGAAATAATTCCAGACAGTATCCTCAGGTAAGGTTCGGTTGGTGCGGGCACAATTCTTGATAATGGTGCCGAGATCACCACCACCGCAATACTAATAAATGGGTCAACATTGAACCACTGACTCCGAGCAAACACACCTCCATGAGAATGTAGAGGATCCCATTATCTCGATCCACATACTAAAATTCTCCTGAGAAGAATCATCTCTCGAAGAAAAAAAGAACATACGCGATCATGATAACGGACAATGTTTTCATGACACAAGTCCTTGAGTATGTTGCTGTCCATCAAGGTAAGCAGCTAGCATAATTCATCTGGGATAACTAACACTTCGGCCACAATTTGCTTTCTATCTCGCTCTGTCATTCGTTCAAAGTTGAGCTCCTTGCGCGCCAGGATCTAGCCAGCTACACATTAGTAAGAGCTACAGCAGGCAACGGAAAGAGGAAAGTTACCACGCCATCGGATTTGCGACGAACTTTGCGTATGATTCCGAAAGAACCGTTGCCAATAACTTCAAGCGATTCATAGTGCTCGAGCGGATGCTGAGCAATAGGTGCAGCCATGTCTGGGAAGTAGTCGAATCAGCAGCGAAGAACGCGTGGAGCGTGAAAGTCACGTGCAGGTTCGGCTTACATAACCTTCCCACGATTCCAAAATTTCGCGTCAAACACATATTTAAGCAAGTTTCTGCACTCCCAACGCGTCCTGCAGCAACACATGGTCGCCGGCGCGTCCCGCTCAGCTGCAGTTTCGCGTACATCATCTAGCTCCTCTACCGATTATGTTACTAATGCGTTCAATGCGGTCGAGCAGCGCAGAACCCGTAGACGCATTACTGCAGATCAACTCGTCCAACTGGAGGAACTATACTACCGTTCTTCGCACCCGACACGCGATCAGCGCGATGCCCTTGCGAAGCGTGTACAGATGTAAGCCTTCCCTTCGCTTTCATTCGTTCTTCTAGCGTGTACGCAGAGCTGAGAGCTTCAGACGGGAAATATTGTTATAGACGTTAGACAGAGGCTGGCTGGCACTCTAGATTCAATTCCCCTTCCCTGTTACTAACGCCTTTTGCAGGGAAACTAAGAGCGTGACGATCTGGTTCCAAGTGAGATGTATGCTGTCTTCGATTGAACGCTGAAGCGACCCATTGCTCTCCAGAACAAGCGGCAGACGGACCGTAAAGTAGCTCTCCACAACGCTACGAATTCGCGGAATGTGTCTGGCCCCCAAAGCTCTTCTGATAAACCGGATATTACGCTCACCACGCCGACGTCTCCTGTACACACCTCACAACCATCGGTCCAAGAAGAGACACCCAGTGACCCCAGCGAGCAGATAACCCGAAAACAGCCAATAACACGGTTAAACCCCCTGAAGCGAGTGCACTCCATATCTTCCGGCGCTACTTCTGTCGCATCTACCTCCAGCACAACCAGCGCTTTCAGAGCGAGGCCATCCCTTGACCGAGTTGCGTCCCGCTCTGAAATTAGATTCACAGACCAGGCACCGCTTCGCAAGTCTAGCAGCGCCATGTCTGTGCGAACGAAAAACAGCACCGAGAACGACAGCCTCGTTCCGGGGATTGGCGGCGGCGGCGGCGAACTCCCTGGCAAATGCCATCTTACGCGAAGTGATGATTATCTTTCTGCTCCACCAGCCTCTCCGCCTCCGTCCAAATATCCCCCACTTTGGACTACCATGCTCTCATCACCGATTACTCCGTCGTCACCTCCCCCCGCTGAGCTTGTCGCCTACACGCGGGGACGCAAAATACGCACACTTGATTGGGCCTGTGCTACCGATCGTCTCGCCAAAGGAGTTCCATCTGCAGATGATTTTGCTAGGTTTAGCATGATGATGCCTTCGCCTTCACCTGCAGCCTCTTTCTCTGAGAAAGACCGAGATGCGCCCGAAGGAGAACGCGAATATGAAGAGGCAACTATCATGACAGAGGATGAGGCAGAAATTGTTACGCCACACGGTTCCCAGGACGTTTCAATGCCTTGGGCCGGAGACATCAGTGACGCCAAGAGTGTCGCACGCACCTTTGACACGACCGGAGCAGTTCATGCCATAGGTTTGTTGGGCAGGTCGGACAAGGCAAAGGTGCTGGTGATGCACGAGGGTGGGTGGCAGGAAGATGAAGTTTATGCTGCACTTGCTCTATGTGGCCTGAGAGGATAGGTCACGAAAAAATAATCTGATATGACGTCATTTCTTTGTATATCCGCTTATCTAGATTGCTTGTTTTGATGTATACCCCGCTTACCATACTTGACCAATAATTTATTTGCAATTAGATCTACAAATTAGATCTGGAAATACACTGACGTCTATACTGCCCGCTCGATTCTGAACAGCCTATATCCAACTTCATCCGCTCTACCGACGCTGTTACACCTGGGTATGTCCTCAACTTCAAGAATTCTGAGATCTGCCTGGGCCCCTTTGCCTCGAAAGACATTACGCATATTTTCAATCTCTCCGATCCGAGTAGGTCTTATGGGCACAATTAACCACATCACTCGTCCCTTGCCGCTTCTCAACATCCTCTCCGCGCAGTTCTTGATTAATGACCCATGGCGCTTGTCATAGATCACGTCCGCCGCGAGGATAACGTCGAACTTGTAACGTTCTTCAATCAGGGATGTATCAGCCCAGTCTAAATTCTCCACCTGCAAAATATCCGCGGAGGATCTGAAATTGTGAGAAACGTTCTCCCGGAGGTTCTCCAACACCGCCGGGTGGAAATCCGTCGCCACAACGTCGAGCTGCACTCCCAGATCACGGACCCAGGGCACCAGCTGGAGTTTTGCCACCACCATGCTCAGCAGACCAGTCCCCGCCCCCAACTCCAATACCCTTATGGTCCAATCCTCCCTTCTCATCCGAGAATTAAATCCGAGGTATTTGCCTGGCTCCGCACATAGCCTCTCAGCGAGCACACAGGCACTTCCCCAGGTCTGCAACCCTACGCTCTCATGATCGTTCTCGTACGACTCGTCTCGCAGTTCTACCGTGATTCTGTCTCCGCCTTCTGCCACAAAGATGAACTGCCGTGAGAGTGCACCATCAGCCTGGGTATCTGCGTACAGTGCAAGGAGTGCAGCGGCCTCTTCTACAACATGTGCGCGGTTATCATGTTCTTCATCCATCATGAACTTGCCATCCATATCTCCCGTTAGGTATTGAGGACTGGTGCAGACCCATTCTTCTGACCGGGCGATGAAACTCGTCAACCATTTCACTGCAAACGCGCGCTCCAACGCATCCGCCCTCAACAACATGAGCTTTTCGTCCTGCTCCTTATCGTCTTCCCCATCTCCGCCTTCTACTTCTGAAGCATACCCCGAATCGTGAATGCGTCGGTCCGTCTGTGATTTGGGGGAGCGCACGGCAGCGTGCGCAAGCGATGCTGGCCAGTAAAGTGCTCGCAGATTGATTAGTGCGGCAGTGACTGTGGAAAGGGAATGTACGTCCAAGTTTCTCAGAGAAGGGAGTGATGAAGTTGGCGGCTTCGGATCCATGCCCCAAGTCCTTGTCTTGTATTAAGAGGTGGGTATTTTGTCTAAGTATCGTCTAGTTGTCTATGAGATGCAGTATGTCTATGGTGGTTTCTATAAGTGTGTATGATGAGCGCAGCTAGGGTTATAAACTTTTGACAGGCATGGTAAGCAGGAGAAAGATGAGATAGGAAAAAAAAAAAAACGCTATTGTCGTTTGCACGTGATCTTGCCGAGTCACATTTCCATTCTTAATTTGAGCCAATTTTCAAATCGTCACTTCTCAGTCAATTCATGACATATTCATCTGAAAAATGATCCTTCCTGTATATTTCCTTGTTGCTCCAAATAGTAGAAGCCTGAAATATTTTTTTATTCAAAAATGCATTTTTTGGCCAACCCAACAGTCTACCCTACCTGCATCAAAGGACTATGGAGCTCAAATTGGTTGTTCAAAAATTCTGAGAATAATCACAGACCTTGAATAGTATTTCTTTTTTGTGCTGTAATTTTTTTTAGACCAAATCACAAATATCACAAATGTATGTGGTCTGAGTAATTAATAATGTGGGGTTATGGAGTACTACTGTGAGGGCAACACTTTGACAACACCACAATTGCAAGATACTCCAATCATTATGAGCTGATTGAGACTAATCCACCTGGTGTAGTAGTAATCCTCAGCTGTAGTGGTAATTATCAGAGATTAAGCTGAGGGGTAACCATCACACCAGTCACAACCCTATACTCCAGTGCTTATTATGTAATTGGAAGGTGCAAGCTATGAGAAGTATAAATAAGAAGAAATGAACTGAACCTGGACATCACCCCTTCTCAATGCATGATATCTTGATGTGGGTCTTGTCAAAATACTCAGGGCAAACATCCCTTGAGATATCTTCACAATATACTCCAGAACAAGGAGCAGGTGTATGGTCAACTTGGTTCAATCCTCCTCCTGAGATACAATGGGAGGATGGATGTTATTGTAGGCTAGGTAATGCCTCTCATATCTCCTCTCCTGCAGCATTGTGAGATGTCCTGGTGAATCCCTTGAATGTACATAGGACTAGGGTTCTTCCAAGAAAGATTGGATCTCCAGCCTTATAGGACTGGCAGGTGACAGATTTCTTCTGCCAGGGAGGTGATAAAATGGGTTGAAGTCTGCTTAAAGCTTAAGAAGCTTCTTGATCCATACAATGTCTTCTAAATCAATGGACCAATGTGATGACATAGGACTGATCATAGTTTAGAGAGGGATGAGGCTTTGCGAGCTGGACATGGTACAGTAGTGAAGGCAATTGTTGTGGGGGTAGGTAGAGAAGAGGGTTTATATAAGTTTATATGAGTGTCAGGTGGGATGTCATTTATTTTTTTAGAGGTTGAGTGTTATGTATTAGGTTCCTTCCTTCTGTCCAATTGAAGAGATGCTGTTTGGGGGTTTCAGTGAAGTTCTCTAGGGTTCAAAAAGGAAGAGTGGCATATAGAGCAGCTGATATATGCTGTGTAACTTTGGGATTCTGCTAATAAAACTCTATGACAAGTCACTTTGCTCCAGAGACATCCCTTGCAGGTAGCCAAAGGTCATCTGCAGCTCTGTAGCCCTTCCATTACACTAAATACTCCAGTTACCCTTGGTAAACTCTGCTGTCCAAGATGCTTTCAACTTCATACTCAGGGACTCTATCTCAGATAATAGAGGGAGGCAGAGGTTGAGCATGTCATTCAGGGATTGGATCTTCTTGGTAGGTTAACAGAGAAGACTGGGTGGGTGTGGCCAAAGGATGATGGAAGCTGGAGACCATAGGCATTCCATAAGATAACTTATTTGCCACATAGGGACCCAACTATTTGTGATCTAATTTCTTCATTGGGCAGTTGGTTGTAATGTTTTGTGCATTTAGCCAGACCTTATCACCAATCTTGTATGTGGGAGCAGTCTGGCAATATAGGTCATGAAATTATGTCATATTATCTACAGCCTTTGATAGGGCAGAGTGTGCTTCATTGGTGGCTATCTCCATATGAGTGGTAAATTAATATAATGCTTCTAATCAGGTTTCTGAAGTTGGTTCTAGTCCAAGTCTTGGGTGCTGACCATTGTTAAGCATGAAAGGGATGGTCTGTGTTACAGAGTGGATTTGATTGTTGTATGCAAACTTAGCAAGAGAGATCCACTCTAACCAGTCATCTTGGCATTGGTTAACAAAGAGTCAGATGTATTGATCAATTTTCTGGTTGACCCATTCTGTTTGGCCATGATTGTAGATGGTAGGCTATGGGGACAGTAACCTTGATACTTAGAAGCTTGTTTAGTTCCTGCATGAATTGGGAGACAAATTGGGCATCTGTTAGATCCCAGATTCCCTCCAATAGATCTATACCTTAACACCCTTAGTCATTCACCCCTGAGTCATGTCCAAGTGATATTCACCCCTCCAGAGCACTCTACAACTAACACATCTCCTCCAAGCTCCTTATATGATCTCCATGCATATGTCACCCTGCTCTATCATCACATCACTCCCCAACCTATGGACCTCCACATCACCTCTATCACTCCTTGTTTCATCTTCTAGCATATTCCATTGTTCCACATGATGCACTTTCTCCATGTAGTATCTCCGTACCCTAATGTAGTATCCCTCTCACATTCAGACAACCCTGTTCTATTTTAATACAATATCTCCAAATGTATATAAACCTCCATGTCTTCATAGCTAGTTCTATAGTTCAAATATCATATAGTCTCCCTCTCGTCACCTTTGCAAACTCTCTGTAATCTCTCTCCACAACACCTCCATAACCCCCTCTGAAATCAAGGACAAGATGAGATGAAAGGGTATGTAATAAGCACCAGAGTAGGGTATAGGGTTGTGACTGGTGTAACAGTTATCCCACAGCTTGATCTCTGAGGATTACTGCTATACCAGGTGGGCTTTCTATGTATCTGTTGCTAGTGAATCATGTATAAACTGAGGATTACAGTCACACCAGGTGGATTAGTCTCAATCAGCTCATAATAATTGGAGTATCTTGTGATTGTGGCCTTGTCAAAGCATCACCCTCACATAACCTCCTCAGGTAGTCCATGGAGCTTCTAAACATGGTCATGGAAAATCAAGCAATTCCTACTGAGTTTACATCAGATGTGATAGGGATGATGTGTGGACACTTTGAGAGGTAATCTACAGTGATGAGCAGAGCATTATAGCCATGACTGGTAGATAGTTCTATGATTAGGTCAACAGTGATAACCTGCCATCTGTGATCTGGGATACAATTGGGGAGGAGTTTGCCAATGGGGGAGATAGGAGAGGTTTTGGTCCTATTGCAGGGATCCCTGGCTTTTATATACTTGGCAATGTACCATTCCATGCCAGGCCACCAATAGCTTTGGGATACAAGTTCAGTTATCTTCCAGTGACCAGAATGTCCAGTGAACCTTGGAATCATGGTGTGCCTTGACAATGTCATACCAGGAGTTGAGAGGAACATATATGTCAGGGTTTGGTTGGAGATCGCTGTCAGTTGTTGTTTCCTGTTTATGTTCTTCTATAGCTTTCCACCACCTTCTGGAACTTTCCATACTTTTCCATCATCTTCTACAATTTTCCAGGACCTTCTATCACTTTCTATCACCTTCTAGAATCTTCCAGAACCTTCTGTCACCTTCCATGACCTTCTGTGACTTTCCACTAGGGTATATAAGTGTGATTGGTGTAATGGTTACCCCTCAGCTTGATCTCTGAGGATTACCGCTACACCAGGTGGGCTCTCTATGTATTTATTGCTAGTAACCTTGTATAAACTGAGAATTACCGCTACACCAGGTGGAAATTACCCTTATCAGCTCACTGAATATTGGAGTATCTTGTTGTAGTGACCTTGTCAATAGTGTCGCCCTCACAATATACTTTGCTATGGTAAAGAATAAGACCACTCTCTTCTGCCCATTCTTCTCCTCAAAGGTTTCCAGAAGACCCACATTATCTGAGAGCATTTACAACCTTCTCATCTCAGTCTGTACAATCCCTAACTTTGTTGAGGAACTTATCAGCTTTACTGTTAACTAGCTATGTATCTGTGGCACTAACATGGAATATGTTAAGTTGGAGCAGAGTTTGGTTTTGATTATCTCTCCCTCCCCCCACCACCCCTGGCACTTATGATCTATCCATATTGAGAGCATATCAGATTTAGTTGAATGGTGACTAGGATGGTGAATCAATTCAAAGTCAAAGTGAGAAAGGTAGAGTGACCAGCAAGCCTGGTGGTGGTTAAGATTCTGTACAGAATGAAAGTAGGTAAGGATTTGATGGTCATTCAGGATCTTACTTTTATACTTGGGTCCCTCTAGGATATAATGCTATTCTTCTAGACCATGGATGACAGAGAGTAACTCCTTGTCATGGATAGCATAGTTGCACTCTATGTCTGAAAGACTCTTTGAGACAAAACCAATGGGTCTCCACTTCCCATCACAGAGTTGAGAGAGTACAGCATCTATTGCATATACTGAGGCATTAGTCTCTAGGTGAAAGCACTTAGTCTGGTCTGGGAGGACAAGGATAGGAGTAGAGGTGATAAGATGGTTAAGTTCATCAAAGGTAGCTTGTTCCAGTCCATCTAGTATCCAAGACTACTGTGTATTTGCTTTGGTCAGGTTATTCAGGGGTTTGGCAATGTGAGAGAAGTTGTTCACAAATCAACAATAGAAGTTGACAAAACCAAGGAAGGATCTCACTTCAGTGACATTGTGTGGGGTTGGTCAGTCATGTAGTCCTGCTACCTTTACTATATCTACCTTTCCTGCTGACAGAATGAGTCCAAGCTATTCTACTTCTAGTCATTCAAATACACATTTATCTGGTTTCAGGTATAAGTTGTTGGAGCAAAGGATCTCAAGGACTAGTCTTTTGATGGGCTTCAAGGGACTCTGTGGAGATGAGTATGTCATCTATAAACACCACCACAACCCCTTCATCAATGAGCTCCTTGAAGCTTTCATTCATCATTTGAAAGATAGCTAGGCTGTTGGTGAGATCGAAGAACATTACCAGAGATTCATATAGACCCTGGTTTGTCCAGAAGGCTGCCTTCCACTTATCTCCTTCCTTTATGCACACATTGTTGTATCCCCAGTGGACATCTAGCTTGGTAAAGTGTTTGGCCTTGGCAGTGGTAACCTTGTTTATAATATCTGGCACTAGGGGTAGGGGATAAGCATTCTTGATTGTTATGTCATTAAGCTTCCAGTAGCCTTGCACAAGGCAGAGACCACTGTCCTTTTTCTTTACAAAGAAGACTGGGGATGCCATAGGTGACTTACATGTGATGGGTCTTCAAATTTTCTTCAAGGAATGCATCTAGCTCCCTTGGCTCATTGGGAGACATTGGATAGACTTTGATGCTAAGGACTTGGGACCTGGAATTAGCTCAATTGCATGATCCTATAGTTTATGAGGAGAGAGTTTTTTGAAGGACTCTTTTGAGAACACATCCTTGAATTTCTGATAATGTTTTGGAATAAGATCTTCAAAGGATTTGATAGGTGTAAGCTCAGATGCCTTTTGGGCAAGCTGTCATGAAACAGTTGAGCTTGCACTAATATCCTCATAGTTGTCCTCCATAAAGACTACAAAGAATCTGTCTCCATCTTCAGATGAATACAATGGCTCTTTGACTGTAGCACATGTGTGTTGGTTAGGAGGATGTACATGGCCTTCTTCAATGTATTGAAATGTCTCAATCTGAGGTTTCTTGTTGACCAGTTTGACATCACATGATTCAGGAAAGCCAGTCATCTTCACCTCACCAGAGCACCAATTAACCTCTGGGTTGTGTTCAGTGAGCCAGGTATGTCCTAGGATAATGGCTAGATGTCCCAAGCTAATGACAGAAATGTGGCATGTTCCCTGTGATTTCCATATCCACAGATGAGATCAACCTCTTCTTTGATTGAGCTTACCTCATTAGGAGTACCATCAATATCATGGACAGGTATGGCACAAGGCAGGCAACAGGTTTTAAGGCCTTCAGCCTGGACAAATTTGATGTCAATGAATATTCCAGTAGCATTATTGTCTAGGAGTGCATCTATTGCTAGGGGGTATCCAGTGTCAACTGATTGGACTTTCAGGGGGAACTCTTGTGTACCGATGAGTGTTAGCAGAGCATACATGGATACAGGGATGTGGTTGTTCTTCAGGGTTTGGGGTTGTAGGTTAGTTTCAGACATGGTTGGTTGGATTTCAGTCTGATCTGAGATTGGCAAGGGGTGTAGCATGTCTCTTGTATTCCCTAGTGTACATGTTTCAAGAACTGAAACTGATTCATCAAGTGGGGTATGTCATTCACCACTGACTTGCCTAAAGACCCTGTTTCTCCCCTTCTTCAGAAGTTTAGACCTTTTCCTTCTGTGCTACTTCATAAGCATCCAGAGTAGCAGCTACTGATTCAGGTATCATGTCTATATGTGCTGTTCTTGTGAGGTTGGTGTGAACATGTTCCTTGTGGGGTTCTGGGTATGCTGGAGAAATAGGGCCTTGCTTGCCACAGTTATATGGGGGATGAGTGTCCTATAGTTTTTGTAGAATAAGTGTTGATGTGTGGATGAGAAAATTATTTGTAAGTTTTGTATAATGTTTGCTTTTAGCGCCTCTAAGTGCCAGGGTGCTAAAACATTGAATACCTGTAAAACTGTTTTATTGATGAACAATGCAGAATTTTGATAATATGAACAAAGCAAAATGTTATTTTATCCAATGGCCAGTATTAGATATGATAGCATTCTGCTAATATTCATATTCTGGTGATTGTAGGGATCCCAGGTCTTCAGCTCCAAAATACTTCTGCACGAGTGCTTCAGTTGGAGACAGTTAGATTAAAATTATAATAGAACTTGATGGGTGAAAGGGAAAAATATAGAATAAATCTTGAAAAATACATCCTCTCAGGCCTGAGTATTGCATCAAAATAACTAGCCATATAGGCTCCTCATGGTCATGATCGATCAAAAATACTCAAATATGTGAATATATGCACTCTCCAAATAAGTTGGATCTGCAATAAAATTTTGTAGTAACATTCTTCAGCATATCATTGATCATTATGGCTCATTAACTTGTTGTAAAATTCAGTAGAATCATTATTTTTCATAAAAATCATAATTCTGCTTATTATCTAACACTGCCTTGATGGAGCAATGAGAGGGAGGGTGTCATGATTTCTCCACTCCTCCCTTTTCTATTACTTGTTATTG
>QFEC01010457.1:0-18614 GCA_003316585.1 Gomphus bonarii | reverse complement strand
TAGTTTGAATTGGAACGTGGAGGTACACGGAACAATCAAGAGCTGTTCTTCTCATTTGTACTATCGATCTGTTGCTAATGGCCTTTACCATTGAAAATCTTGCCTCAGTGCAACTCCTTGCTGATGTCGTGCTCTCGCCAGACGGCTCCAAGGTGGTTTACCGTGTTACACCCTCGTTCAAAACCGGTGAGTACTCCGCAGCCGTTTTACGGGTCTAAGTAAATAGTGGCTCCAGGAGCCCACCAGACCGCTTCACTCTGGTATTCTCCTGACACGTCAAAAGCCGATAGCGCAAGGCAGCTGACGTCTGGCCTATACAATGATGGGAGCCCTGCATGGCACCCAAACTCGATGGATATATTTTTTCTGAGCGATAGACATAATCATGGTGGATCGTCACAGATATATAAGCATTCTCTAGGTGGCCCTGGAGAACCAAGCCTCTTAAATGATATGTTCAAAGAAAAGAAGCGTAAAGTATATGCTGATAAGTCGATCTTTTATACTTTAAGCTAACACTGGTTTGATTTCATAGATAGACGATTTTCGAGTCTCACCCGATGGACAGTATATCGCGTTCCTTTCTTCTGACGAACCTACTCCAGAGGAAGAGAAGAAAGAGGCAGACAAAGATGATGCTCGCGTCTGGGGTGAAAGGAAAGGTAGATGAGAACAATTTTGACTTACTTCCCAATCCGATAGTCTACAGGTCATGCCCGTCTGAGGCTTTATACAGTCAGCACGGGCGAATCGAGGACTCTTGTTGAAGATAACAGACATGTAGTAACTTGCACTTGGAGACCCGACTCAAAGGTGCCAGTTTTATTGTCACACAGCAAATTTGACTTACCATGGTTTATAGGAACTGCTTTATCTACTGTCTGACCGGCCCGATCTTGAAGCTCAGTCTCAAGCAGCATACCTTTATGTTGTTTCGATTCTTCCACCTTCCTCCACCCCACAAACGAAGCATCTGACCAACCTTGCTCGCGTTACTTCGAGCCACGTGATCTGGCCTTCGTCATCGCAGCCGGAGCTGTACGCGATCCAGACTTACAATCCCCATAACATCGTCGATGCCAAGGCTGTCCATCGCATCTCCCCGATCCACGCCGACCCCTCCTTTCCTCAACAATCTGACGATAATACATGTTTCTATCTTGGAGAGAGCGAGGATGCCTTCTCCATCGTGAATCTACAATCCAAGAGTGAGGAATTCGCCGTTGGCGTGTCGTCTGGAATGGACACGCGAGTAGACATTCTCAACTGTGCTGGTAAAGGCTTCACTCTCTATGGAACCGATTGTGCCGCCGGATTTCGGGTCTTTGATGTAAAAAAGGTCGGGGACGAGTATGTGATGGCTTGTGCTTTAAGTTCAGGACCGACTAAAATGCCCCCAAATATCTGGACAGGGAGAGTGCATGGATCACAGAGGGTATGTATTACTCGTCATTTGGTTCGCACAGAACTACTACTCAGCTTGGACATAAAGCTTACACTTGATACCAAACTCTCTTCACACTCACCGTGGGTGGCCAACCATAAGATAGGTAATATCGAGATATTTGAGTGGCAAGGCGAAGACGGTGTACCTCTCAATGGAATGGCATATTTCCCTCAAGGCGTCGATCCGTCAAATATAAAGGAGCCACTACCGACCATCTTGGATATCCACGGAGGGCCATATGGGTAAATATGAGTGCTCAGGAGCGTGGAGATCAATCTCGCTGAATATTTGCATAGCCGTTCCGGCCCAGAATTGACCCCATCCTTCTTGACATGGGAACCAATGTTAGCAGAAAGGGGATTTGTAGTACTGAGCCCGAACTATCGCGGCAGTTGAGTGCAGAAAATCCTAGGCATTGGAACATCAATAACTCGACTGACACACGTCAATTTGGATCAGGCTCTGGGCGTGGTCACACCTTCGCTCGCGCTGCTTATCATGGTGTGGGGACGACCGACTGGTCTGATGTGAACGGCATGATTGACGAGGCCGTGAAACGTGGTCTAGCTGATAAAGACAAGGTTTGCCATTTATCAAATAACTGCCACGTCCTAGACAATTTACTTTGGTTCCACCCCCAGCTTGCAATCGGAGGGTGGAGCCAAGGGGGATACTTGACAGCCTGGGGGGTAAGTCAGACGAAAAATAAATTCCGGTGCGGTGTGGTGGGAGCCGGGGTGACCGATTGGGGGGCTGAGGCCACTGAAAGCGACCTTCCCGATTTTGAGGTGATTTTTTTTTACATTGCTATCGACGATTGTTAGATTAATGTTGATTTAGGCTGATCTTGGGGGTGCTGCGCCATGGTCTGGAGCTGCTGCGAGGCTCACCGGTGATCCAATACGACACGTTAAAGATATAGAGACAGCACTGCTCATCCTTCATGGTGAAACTGATGCTCGAGTTCCTGTTGGCCAAGCGATCGGTTTTCATAGAGGCCTCAGGCGGATGAGTAAATACCCAGAGAGGCACACCCTGGTATTATACCCTCGTGAGGGCCATATGTATGCCATAATGATTATGACCCCAGTGGCCTTATGCTAAACTTTTGATATCTAGATTTTCAGAACGAAAGCATGGTGAGGATTTGTTGAAGCGGGTCATTGAACATTATGAGGCATGGTTGAAATGATTACTTCGCTTCCTGCATCGACGACAGTTCGAATGCTATACCCTTTTGTATAACTGAGGTCCCAATAAATTTACCTTCGACTGTAATAGCTTGTGGGAATCTACGACGTGCGGGGCTCTCCAGTTCCTACTGTACACTCTCCGAACATTTACGGACTTCGAACCAAAGGAAGCCGCTTGACACCAGTGGAAGGGCTCACAATGACACAATTCATAACCAAAGAATCAAAGAATCAAACTGTTACACACGCCACTTCAAATGTAAAGTTTCTGGGAAGAACTTCTCTCTGACGACCCATAGCACTTGTTCTTGTTTGATGGCATTTACCATTGAGAATGTTTCCTCGGCTGAAGCCCTCGGTGATCTCGCACTCTCTCCGGACGGCTCCAAAGTGGTCTACTGTGTAACGCCCTTATTCAAAACCGGTGAGTATTCTGATTGAGGCTGAGGTTCCTTTTGGTGGTGGGGGGGAACCTAAATATTCCCTGATACAGGGACACACGGCACCGCTGCCCTTTGGTATTCTCCAGACACGACGGAAGCCGACAGCGCAAGGCAGTTAACTTCGGGCCTGTACAACGACGGGAGTCCAGCATGGCATCCCAGCTCAATAGAGATTTATTTTCTGAGCGATAGACATAACCCAGGCGGCCCATCACAGCTCTACACGTACTCGCTAGATCGGCCGGGAGAACCAAGCCTTTTGAGCGATATCTTTAAGGAAAAGAAGCGTAGAGTATATATACTAATACCGATGTAAACGATGAATTTTTTTTAAGTTCTGATCATATGTTTCGATTCCACAGGTAGAGGGGTTTCGAGTCTCACCTGATGGACATTATATCGCCTTGCTCTCTGCTGACGAACCTACTCCAGATGAGGAGGAGAAGGAAGCAGAAAAAGATGACGCACGCGTCTGGGGTGAAAGGAAAGGTGGATGACAACACAAATTTGAAGGACTTTGCAACCTGATAGCTGACAGGTCACGCTCGTCTGAGGCTTTATACAGTCAGCACAGGCGAATTGAGAACTCTCATTGAGGATAACAGACATGTAGTATCTTGCACTTGGAGACCCGACTCGAAGGTGCTTGTCTTACAGCACCATAGAAAGGCATTGAATAATTGACACACCATGGTTGATAGGAATTGCTCTATCTACTATCTGACCGACCGGATCTGGAGGCACAAGATCTAACGACCTCTCTTTTTGCTGTTTCAATCCTTCCACCTTTCACCATTCCACAAACTAAATACTTGACCGATTTAGCACGTGTGCCTCCGAGCGATGTGATCTGGCCTTTGCCATCACAGCCAGACCTGTACATGATCCAGTCTTACGATCCTCGTAATATCGTTGATGCCTTGGCTGTCCATCGCATCTCCCTGAACACCAACCCCTCCTTTCCCCGAAGATCTGAGGATAGTATCTGCTTCTATCTTGGAGAGAGCGAGGATGCCTTCTCCATCGTGAATTTACGCTCCAAAGATGGGGAGTTCGCTGTTGGAGTGGCGTCTGGAATGGACACAAGAGTGGACATTCTTAACCCCGCTGGTAAACTCTTCACGCTGTTTGGAACAGATGGTTGTGCCGGATTCCAGAATTTTGATGTAAAGAAGGTCGGAGATGCGTACGTGATGGCCTGTGTCCTTAGTTCAGGTCCGAACAAAGCTCCACCGAACATCTGGATGGGCAGAGTTCACGGATCACAGAGGGTACATGTTACTCGCCTCTTTGCTCGCACAGACCTTCTCATCTTGGACACGTAGCTCTCTCTGACTACCAAGCTCTCTTCACACTCACCGTGGGTAGCCGATAATAAACTGGGAAATATCAAGATATTTGAGTGGAGAGGCGAAGATGGTGTGCCGCTTCAGGGAATGGCATTTTTCCCTCAAGGCGTCGATCCATCTGATATAAAGGTGCCATTGCCGGCCATTCTCCATATCCATGAAGGACCATACGGGTAGGTATCCCAGAGTATAGAGGAGTTCATCTTGCTGAAAGTTTGATAGTCGTGATATTCCAGACTTGAGTCCGTTTTTCTCGGCATGGCAGCCAATGTTAGCAGAAAAAGGTTTCTTAGTATTGAGCCCGAACTATCGAGGCAGTAAGCTCAAGCAGTTCTCATAGGACAGGGGGTGACTCGATTAACGCATGATACAGGCTCTGGCCGTGGTCACATTTTCGCTCGGGCTGCATATCCTGGTGTGGGTTCCATCGATTGGTCAGATGTGAATGGCATGATTGACGAGGCCGTGAAGAGTGGCTTGGCGGACAAAAATAAGGTTTGTTGACACGCATCTGTTACACCTTTCCTTGACAACTCCTCCAGCTTGCAATTGGAGGATGGAGTCAGGGGGGATACTTAACGGCCTGGGGCGTGAGTCAGACGAAAAATAAGTTTAGATGTGGTGTAGTGGGGGCGGGTATCTCTGATTGGGGATCCGAGACAGCTGAAAGCAACCTGCCTGATTTCGAGGTGAGCTGTCTTTATTAGTCTCGACACTTGGGCGACTCAAATCTATTAGGCCGAACTCGGGGGAGCGGCACCATGGACTGGCGACGCCGCGAAGCTGAGCGGTGATGCAATACGACATGTTAGAGATATCGAGACGGCGCTACTGGTCCTTCATGGCGAAAAGGATGTGGTTATTCCGGCTGGCCAAGGAATCGGATATCATAGAGCACTCAAACGGATGAGTAAATATGCAGACAGACACACACTGGTATTGTACCCTCGCGAGGGGCACACGTAAGTCACTTTTACCGTCCTCGTTGGGAATGTCGTGGCGAGTTCCCTATGCAGATTCTCAGAACAGAACCATGTCCAAGATTTGTTGGGGCGGGTCATCGGCCACTATGAGAAATGGCTCAAGTAAGACTTGTTGTATAATTAGCGCGTCTCAATTGAATGTGATCGGAGCTTGAGTTGAGCGGAGTCTCAATGGCCCTTCGAGTATCAACAAGGCCTTCATGTCGACCCAGCGGCGCACCTATGGCTTTGGGACTCCAGATCCGTCGCAGCAGGCGTTCCCTCGTATCTCTAATTCACCAGGTCCTCATTCTCCTATAGGAGACACCAAGTCTCCCCGCCTCCAACAGCGCGCTTTGGGGGTTAACCTTAGACTTTGGGTCATAATCTCCGTCATTATCTTTTTCTTTCTTTGCCTCCACATCCTCACACCACCGTCTGAAGACGGACCCCACCATCATTTTTCTAACGCGCATCTAGTTCCCAAGGACTACTTAAACTCATCAGACGGTTCTCTATATGCGCCGTTCAGCTTTTGTCCTGTGTACGGACCTGGGGACCCCCTGGTGGAGAAATATGGTACGCATGCTCTCGCTAGGTCAAAACTTCACCTGGGGAGCGGCGCTCGTGTGCAACGGGTCATTCGCAAGGCCCTTTCAGGTCTTCCTGTTACCATTAGCGTGCTCGGTGGTTCGGGTGAGTTTTTTTTTTAATCTGTCACACCCACTCTCTCAGCCATTCGAGCAGTGTCTGCATGTCATGGTGCCGGCAATGACCCCATTTCGCCCTCCTGCTACCCGTCTCGCTTCTTCCAATGGTGGAATGAAGTCTTTCCTCACCCAGCCTCGGAATTGACCAATGGCGCAGTGCGCCGCACTGATTCGGCCTACTTTTCCTTCTGCCACGGTCATCATATTCCGGACAAGACTGACCTCGTGATCCTTGAATTCGACTCCGAGGATCCAAAGTATGTATTCAACCACATTTCCGTCGTCTTTCCCCCAATTGATCATTCATAGTGAACCAGAGTGGTTGGAACATTTTGAACTCCTTGTCCGTTCGATTCTTGTCCGTCCGGACTCTCCTGCTGTCCTCATCCTAGGCCACTTCAGTCCCCAGATGCAAATTTCACACGGGTTCACTGGGGCTGAATTCCTCCACTCCGTTGTCGCGCAATTCTATGATGTGCCTCACATTAGCTCAAAGCCCGTGCTTTACTCCACACATCTCAGTGCGCCGGATGACATCAAGCTATATTATGCAGATCCAATGCTCGCGAACCCCACGGGCCATGTGCTTCTTGCTGACGTCCTTATATCCTACTTCCAGTCCCAGATCTGTATGGGTTGGGCCTCTGCTACTGGTACTGGCTTCGAGGTCCCGGTGTTCCCTATGGACTCCACCAAGGGCGCGCCTGTGGATGCAAAGGGCCTCTTTGGAGGCGTTGGTGTCCGCAAAGGCTCACCTGAAGAAGCCGCTGCCGCCGACGCAGAAAAGCCACCACGAGCTGGACTCGAAAATGACGATGGGTCACCGACTTCTGACTATGCGCCCTTCCGTGTCCCACCAGCGCGGCTCAATGCCCGGCCGAGCGATCTTGCAAACTTCCGGGAGGTCCGGCCCTTTTGCGTTAGTGCAAACGATCTCATTAACCCCCTGCCACCTTCACTATTCTTTGGGTCCGGTTGGCATGCTTTTCATCCTGCCAAGGGCGCTTCGTTCTCGGAAGGAGGTAATTCTGCACACTATTGGTATTCGACCTTGCCAACAAGCAAGTTGCGCGTGCCGATGAAGATGGGGAGTGGGGACGTTGCGGTATACTACTGGCGTGAGGAAAACAAGGAAGAGTTGTCTAGTGGCATCAAGTGTTGGGTCGATGACAACTTTGCAGGTGCTGTTGAAATATGGAACCTAGGTGGCGGCGGACCTGGCCCTGCGTGAGCAGCATTTTCAATCTCTATATCTCCATGTGTTCGTCTAACTGGAATTTTAGGCTAAAGGTTATTGATCACTTTGTCACACTTGGGTCACATTTCGTTGAATGTGAACTATTGGGAGACGAAGGCCGGGGTGTGCCTATGTTCAAAATCATGGGCATCTTTTCGACGTGATCGTACGAAGATGACTAACTCATGGGTTTTTCTTGTTGTAATATGGCCATATATATATATCCATAGATTTCATAGTATACCACAATCTTGTTCATCCACATGCAGTCTTTTTTACTTAGAATAGATGAATTTAAGGTTGAGGGTACACCTAATTTTGCCCATGTTCATTTTACGATCGGATTCGGAAACATGTATATGCAGCCTCGTGGGTTGGACCAATTATAAGGGGAAAACCAAAATATTCACCATAACCGACAAAGGACAATTCACGGCCTCAGGAGATTTATCTTTTCTAGTACATATCGTCCGGATCACGTGCCCCTCCATTTTTATTATTATATTCTTAGAGGTACATGAAGGCCAATGCTTTTGTAAAATGGCATCGTGCGTTCCGAAGTAGCTCTCAAAATATAGAGAGATCTGCACCCGCCGCCGCGGGGCGTGGTGTCAAATTCTCGATTTTAGACGGAGCTTCGACACTTTCACACCAAACATCATCATCTGCCAAGAGAACCATGTCGTATTCAGAGCATGAACAAATCGAGGAGCAGATCCACTTTTCTAATGTCGTAGCCACATTTGAACGTTATGAACAGCACTCTGTATGTAACATCTGCTTTTGGCGCGCCACACTGCTTTGCCGCTCGTGAGAGAAATGCTCCTGATGGGCTAACGGCTAAAAATTACTATTACCATTATTTATTCACTATTTTTACAAAAACAGATTTCTGCAAATGTTCGTAGGAGGAAGGATTTTCTTAGTCTTCCTGCGGAGGATCAGAAGCTATTAGCGGAAGTCGGGTGGAAGAAGAAACTGGACGAGGTGGACGCTGCGATACAAGCCAACGCGAGGTTTCTTCGGAAAATTGTGATGAACCCTGGAATATTCGAAAACGAGGACAAGGCCGAGGAGGGGGGCGAGGGTGATGATGTCGAATCAAGTACGGGACACCTTGAACTCTCCCGTAAGGCCCGTACAACTCTCCGTCCATCTAATCTGGATTGATCTCTACGTTTTAGAAGACATGTCTTCTCGTGAAAACCTATCAGATACTGTTCGCAATCAATTTCATGGCCATAGCCACAGTCTCATGGGACCTCGGCACACCCATGATCACACACATCCTCATGCTAACCCTAGTTACATGAGATATCGATCCTCTGAATCTGATATGGACAAGCTGAGAAGCACTCTCAAGCAACTCGTTAGAGACTGGGGTGAAGAGGTATCTTTAACTTTCCGTTTTACATCAGAAACCTTTTTGTGAACTGTTTCAACAGGGAAAATACGAACGTGAAGCTTGCTACACCCCCATGACAAATAGACTCCTCGAACACTTTGCCCATGTTCCATTACAAGAAAGGTGTGTGGCACGTGGGCACGGTATTCGTGTGATAACGTGATAGCGTGATAACGTAACCCCTCTTATGAACTGTTACCCCAATTCGCAGACGTAACTTCGGGGTATTGGTTCCTGGTTCTGGCCTCGCGAGATTAGCGTTGGATGTTGCAAAATTGGGCGAGTTATCCTGCAGCATCTCTTACCTTGTTATTTATTATCAAGGTTCAATCAAGGTTTTGCTTGTCAAGGAAATGAGTTCTCGCATCATATGCTGCTAACATCATACTTCATCCTCAATAGGTCCAGTAAACACGTTTACTTGCTTGAAAGTCTCCGACTCACCCACAGCCTACAGAACAGACGCTACTCATGAACACACCATATATCCTTACGTCCATTCATTCTCCAATAATTATTCTTCTGCCCATCTCCTTCGCTCCGTTACCATTCCGGACGTTCTTCCCTCAGATTTGCCCGAAGGATCGGACTTTTCTTTAGTGGCAGGTCGGTATCTTCTTGGATCATGTATCTTCTATCATATTGCTATCCCCGCCGATTCGTTTTTTTACCGCGTCACTTAACCTCTTGATACGTCCAGGTGACTTTGAGGAAATTTATGGTGCACAAGAAAATGATCCTCGTGGTCACGAATCTCAGGAGGGGAAATGGGACGTTATTCTGACGTGTTTTTTCATAGACACGGTAGGGGGTGTCATCTCTATCAGCTGGGAGTGGCGTAGAAAAACTGATAAGGAAACACGCCATCTTCCCACAGGCCAAGAACATTGTCAATTATCTCCGCATTTTGCACCGGATACTCGCGCCTGGTGGAATATGGATTAATTTAGGTACGTTGTGTCACTGGTTCAGGTTCGCTTTTGAAGTCGACCTTATAATCCTAAACTCGTTTTTTTATATATGTTTTACGTTTAAGGACCCTTGCTGTGGCATTTTGAAAACAATGTCACTAATGATATTTCCATCGAAGTAGATCTGGATGAGGTCAAGGCCCTTGCTCGTAAAATCGGCTTCGAGATCTCGGTATGTCCCCCCTTTTTACTTAGAGTCATTCATAAATTTCTTTAGCATCAAGAAGGACTTGGTCGCTAACCCCCTCCCCACTAACTACGGGTGATTTTTTTCTAAAAATACTAACTTGTGTGTTTTTTTTTGTAGGAAGAGCGAGTCATTGAGACAACTTACACGAGCGACCGCTCATCAATGTTGGGATATGTCTACAAGGCCCAGTTCTGGGTCGCGAAGAAAGCTCCTAGCCAGGAAAATCCAGCAATGGAACATCATTAATTTTAGAGAGAGATCTTGCGTTTTCCTCAGGTGGCGCGCCGGTCTGCCATATTTTAGGTTGACACTTCAAGAACTGACGTCCGATATTGTTCAGTTATTTTTCCCTGGTCGTGCTACACTGGTCCGGTAACCCGCTATCCAAACCATGCCATTGCATTTCAAGTTGCACCTTGTTAGCGTTTACATTTCAAAGTTGTTCACTACCATTATTGTCCTCTCTCTCTCTTCCAGTGAACTTGCCCATAAGCTAGAGAAGGAATGTTTAGTAGAAGGATATATAGAGTGGTGAAGGTTTGTGTTGTAAATAATTTGCAATTGCCCTCATGTCGGTTTATTGGCGTGCAGTCGGGATTATTATGCATATCCGTTTGTTATGTCTGAAACTCTGCGCCAGTGATCTTCAAGACCACTTGGGTAGAGCTTCAGGCGTTCGTATTCAACGCACCAACAACACATTGAGAAATTCCCAGTCGGATCCCGCCAGCCGCGACCGAGGACCCAAGTTTCAGACTTGACTTTTTTTTTAAAAAAAAGAACAGGGTTATATCCGAGTGAACATCTCATTCCACATCACAGCCAAGTACCTAATCGACTCTAACACACGCCCTAGTTTATAAAGTTTGTGTTACAATCTAGCCCTCCTGATCGTATCACCTGGAATTTCTTCGACGATATCCATCCATTTCCAAGACTACTCCCGACGATATTGCAGGCTATTCGTCACCTTCTTCCACCGGACACGGCATCCAGTCTAACTATGGGTCAAAGTACCCCAGAACAATCTTGAACTTGAAATCTGCGTTCGTCCTGTGGATCTTCTCGGTATCAACTTCCTCCGGATGGGAAACTTACACCAAGGGGGACGTCTTTGGGGGCTGTTCAAATGAATTGAGAGAGACCGAGTGATATGATTGATACCGAGAAACCTATATTTCCCGCCTTTTTTTGGTTGGGGGCCGGGAATGATGGTCGGCCTCCTCCTGGCCCGTATTTGCACCCTCCGATGTCTTCGCCCGTTGCCTTTCTTTCTTACCCTTTCGCTTCTTCGACCGTTTCCCGTCTACCCCGTCGGTATCTAGTTGCCCTGGAACCCAACTTCGCTCTTTCAACGTAGATTTTAGCTCTCTAAGGCGGGAAGCACGCTTCTGATCTAAACGGCTGTCCTTCCTGTAAGGAGCGATCCGTTTAATAGACATGTACTCGTTGAGCTCCGCGTCCGTAGCAAGCAGAATATCTGTTGGAGTCAGGGCGAAAGACTGGGGCGTAACGGAAGTGTAATTGAAACGTGTGGGCATATCGCCAACCTGAAATAGAACTCTGGTAAGTATTGGAAGGAGAGGGGAAGAGTATTGAAGCGAATCAAATGCACCATATCGTTGAAGTCCATCCCATACACCTCATCCATGTATTCCTGTACTTTTCGTTTACGCATTTCCTCGGTCCCGTCCCATTCCTCTTCGTCAAGAGTCCTAGGGACATCGGCATCCATGGCATCAACATCGACACCATATGAGGTGGACTCATCTGTCTCCTGCCTTTTCTTTCTCTTCTTCTTTGATTGGGACCCTGACGGACCATCTGTGGTAGAAATAATGTCATCCACATTAATCTCGTCAGCCCATTGTGGTTTTTCCATATCCTCCTAACGAAAACGTCATGCCATGAATGGTGTCATAGTGAAATACTCGTACCTCTTCGTGCTCTTCATCATATAATCCAAGCATTTGCCTATCATGCTTTTCGGGGTCCCAGTCGCCGTCGAGGTCAAAGTCAACTAGTCCTAAATAACTCAACTTGATATATGCACTACTTGGAGATTTGACTGACTCGCCTTCAGGATCAATTTCAATACCACCCTCTCGACCTATCTGTTCAAGCTTCTGACGAAGTTCTTTCATTTTGAGAGCTTTGAAACGCTTGACTTCTTCCTTCTTCTTATTCCGTTCGTCCTCCTTACGTTGCTTCCGCCTCTCACGAGCTTCCTTCCTGGTATTGTCTTTTCTCCGAACGACAGAATCGAGATTACGCGGATGTGTCGGGATCACCGCTGCGTCACTGTTTAAAAGAAATCAAACGAGCGCCAAGCACAATGACAAACGACACACGGTTCTTCAAAACGAAAATTGTAGGAACTTTCAAACCGATCAACGATATCTTCGAATTCGTCGTCGTCGTTCAGTGAACCCTCGCGTTCGGCGGGAACCTCATCATGTGAGGGATTTTCGGGTTCGGACAGCTCATTTTTAGTGACATCTTTGTAAGTCGGGACACGTTTGGCAGATCGGTCAATCCAACCGCGATTTAATATATAACTGCATATGGTCAGAAAATTAATTATTGAAGAATATCACTCACTTCATGAGAAATTCTTGATCAGTCTCTGACTTCCCCTCACGGTTATAAGACTGTTTTTTCTTCATCGTATCTGGCGCAGCCTCGTCTTCATGCGGTATGTTAATTGCAACTGAGTCATCTTCGATGGTAACCAAATCTCTGATATCCGTTCCAACTTCCCGTTTAAGGTATTCTTGATATTCCTCCTCTTCAAGTTCGAGTTCGTCTTTTGTCTTCTCACGTAACACAAATAGACGCTCGTCGTCGTCGTTATCAACAGCGTGATGGAACGCTGAGATGGTCTCCGACCGAAGCTGTTCTTGTTCCCGGTCATGGGTTACGATCCTGGATTCTGGTGACGGAGTACGTGAGGTGGGATGAAGTATTGAGGAAAGCGCATGTTGCTTTATTGTGAGGGGTTTCACCTGGCGAGACAAACATTAAATTGGGCACGTGAAGAACAGCCCGATACTCACGGCGTCTTTAGGCTTGGCGCGAAGTGCCGTTCGTCCAACCTGCTCCTGCTCCTCTATGTACAGTTGAACCATTACTATAGTTCAAAGATGAAGAAAACTTACGTTCAAAAATTCCTTTACTCTTGTCATATATCTCGGGATCTTTCCGTTTGATTTTGGCAAGAGTCCTCAAAATAGCCGCATCCATTGCTGGAGTGAGTTGTTCCCCATCCTCATCTTCGCTCTCTGCATCCTCCGAGTCTTCTTCTGATTCTTCCTCGTCGACATCGGAGCCATACTTTTCTGTTACTAGGGTATGATGAATATGAGGTCAGCGTGATGAATGATGGTCTGAGACTAAGAGGTACGTTTGCTCAATTCTTCTCTCTCCTTCTTAGCAGCATAAGTTTTTGCGAAGTGCTCGTTGATGGTGAGTTGAACGTGCTCAGAACCGGACTCGGACTCAGAGTCAGTTAGCATTTCGGAAAATTTACGCGTCCATAGACACCCACTATGCAATCACGTGGTTACGCGGTGACTGCACCTGCAGGAGCTCAGTGTTGCCAGTCTATAAATGACTAATCCAATCTAAAGTCTGAAATACTTGACCCCTTGTCCTTGGGTCAGGAAATAATGTCTCTTCTCCTACGACCCTCCGTTTTGTGCTTACTTTTTGTTCTTATGTAATTCGCCTTGGTGTCGTATATCCACGCCGACCAAATGCTACACACGCTCTCCCAGAGCCTGCACTTTGAAGGAAGCAGAAGAATTGGATGGGGGGAGGCTGTATGGCTTGGGCCAGAGGTTGTATAAACTGCTTACCAGTGGAATCTCGGAAATGCGTTACTGCTCCGCTTCCTGCTCCTCGGAGATGTAGGTGATATCTAGAGCTCACTCTCTGTTCTAGAGGGTGCGGTACAACTCTCCAGATCCGCAGGAGTCTTCTCCTCAGAAAGATCTCTGGGTTTCGTACATGCGGCGCTTAGAGATGTAACTGACATCGAGAAGTCTATTTCTGCTTTAGGATTAGCAGTGAGACTTACCTCAGAGGGTCACCCTGCTAAGCTTGGGCGTCAGAGTAATCTCGAAAATTCGTACATGAGTCGCTTCAAGTACCTTGGAGATACTACCGACATCGAGAGCTCAATCACAGGTTTAGAGGATGCAGTGCGACTAACTCCAGAGGGTCATACAGACAAGCCTATGTATATCAACAATCTCGGGTACTCACACATGGGTCGCTTTAAACACACATAACACCCTTTGAACACCTTAGTAATATAACTATCCAGAGAGAATTGAGCCACACCCCAGATGGCTAGTCAGAGTAATCTCAGGAGTACATACTTGAGCTGCTTCAAGTGTTTTGTCGAGAATTCAGTTGCAGCTCTAGAGGATGCAGTGCGGCTCACACTAAAGCATCTCGATCAGGCAAAACTCCAAGGGCCTCAGCCATGAACAAATATTTACTTTTGTCTTAAATCACAAATTAAATTATACCACCTACTCTTAATCAGAGACCCTTTTTGAGCACAAGATTGGGCCCTAAGAGCTGTGTCTGATAATCGATTGTGCGAGCGGTGTTGCGTCAGCGGAACTACACACACATGATATGTATGGAACATTAATTGAAGAGACCCTGTGTTGAGTTAAATTAAACCGCAAGACGGAGTAGATCTCACCTCAGTCGAGGTGAGTAAAACGACTGAGGAATGAGGGGTGTGGACCAAAAATATGAAAAGGGGATGGATATGGAAAGGGACGTGGACTATGAACGAAAAGAAGATTGTAGGAAAGAACAATTAACACGCGTTCCACTTTCAACAAACACAAACGCCCTTCGCAAGTTTGATATTCGCAACACACCATAGCAGATGACTATAGATGATTTGAAATTGGTATAATTTGGATGTGAATATGAATCAATCAGAAGAACGAGAAGTGGAACCACCATTGCTGCCACGCTAAGTTCGAGGGTTGTCATTAGTAACATTCTGTGCGGGCTTAGCTGCAGACCTCGAGAGATGACTAATTGAGGGCACGAGTAATTGGTGTGATTACACTGCTCTTTTTTGTGATCCCTTCATGTGTGTGTGTTTGCTTTGTTTGGCTGAGATGAATGAAGGATGGATGTTTGCCAATCGGCATAGGAGGCACAATTATATGAAGAAATTGATGATTGATTAATTGTAAGGAGGGGTATCATAGATAGATGAAGGTAGGGAAGAGCATTGTGATATTAAAACTCAGTTAAGATACAAAGTTAAAGATCACAAGTGCGGAGTGTGAAAGTGTCTACTATAATTGGGAAGCGAAGGAATGCATCATACCCAATACATCGCTCGGGCCATATACAATTACAACAATTAACCCGTAATTGACAATTCGTTTTCTCAGGGTCCGAACAAAGCCAAACGAGGATTTCGGATAAGTCACTGACTTCGAGAACCACAATGGAAACCACGATTGTTTTTATATAAGACGATGCTTGCAGCAACATGGGTCGCCCACCCACCACTTGTACAGAATGTTTGTCACTTCCCCACAGGCCCAACTTGAGGCTCAACTTGAAGCGTTGTTAGCTTCTGCACCAGGCGGCAAGTCTTCATGTGCAAGCGCTTCAACATCCAAGGTTGATCCCTTGTCGATGCAGTGGTTGTAATCAAGTACTCATGGCTTGCGTCGTTGGCCTGCTTGATATATGATCATGGTGAGAATGTGGTTCAATTTCACAACCTCCGATCAGTACTTACTTTTCAGATAGTCATCACCTTCGATGACGAAGTGGGTTCCATACCTTATGTAGTGCGGCACTCATATTATTTCGTCAGGTCACGTATATTTGGAATCGCCATTATTCATTCGGAAAGATATTGTATATCTTCGTCAGTTTCGATATCGACTACTCATGAGTATCTGATACTCACCTACCCATAGCTTCGCTACTTTGGACTTTTAGCTCTCCTCTTTAATGTCGCTGGTGTGTGGTATAGATCTTCTTTATTTCTTCTACTTGAGGTAACGAAAGTGACGCAATGAAGTGATTTTCTGTGGATCTCTGTCTGATAAGGTTAGTCTTGCCTTCGAACTTCTTGCATCGCGCGCATGCTGATTTGGGTCGATTTCTCAGCTGTAATCCAAAACCTGGCCTATGATCGAACATTGAGTCTTACAAGATTGATACAGCTGTAGAGATTTTTTTCGATGGAACGCTGCATCGTATTTCCCTTTTCAATCTATATGCTCTCTCTGATTAACAAAATATAGCTTCGCAATCATAGTTACCAGCGTACAAGGTCATTGGTTTGATAAAAAAAGAGACTCCATTAACTGACATGAGAATCTAACCCAAGTCATTCTTCTGGCCCGCGTACGCCATTTATTTCAGCTTTATGAAGCTGATGCATAATTTCGTGCACAGATTTATGCTGTTTATTATCATAACCAAAAATTCTTCTCCGTGATGGCTGGCTTTGTCTTGCTATCGACTTCCGCCTTGATCATCGCGTTTGTTTTCTACCTCCCCTTTGGTTAGACCATTTCAAATTTATATTTCGCCGAATCTACTCTAATCACCTGCACAGGCATGGCATTTCCTCCTGTATTCCACCTCACTGGGTGCTTTACTCCGACCCAAACAAAGCTATTTTTTGTCGTTCAAATTCCTCCAATCGTATCCGAGACGGTTCTATGCGCCTGTATGATTTACAAAGGATGTACGATCTACAAAAACCAGTACCAATCACCAATGCTCAAGGTTCTTATTAGTGACAGGTTAGTTTACATTTCTGATGGAGCGTAGTCTGACCATGCTAACTCAGCATAGTGTTCTATACTTTTTCAGGTCAATAGTCTGATCATTATCCCTTACGCTATACTTATATATCTCTTTTCATAGTGTCTTTACAACGTTCTTGGCCGCCGGATTGGTGTATAGATATGCTCCCCATGACCTTGAATTCTTTCCCATTGGGTAGGTCATTTATCAACTATCCGAAGAATGAGTGACATTGTTTTCAAGATGGGAAACTACAATTCCCTGCACAATGGCCAGTCGTTTACTTCTCAACATGGCAAAGTATTACTCCAGTCAGCGCAGTCAGCATACCTCCACGCTTCTGTCCATTCCACATATCTCCGTGGACGTGTCGCCTGACATTCCCATGGACATTCGTTCTTCCCGAAAGAGTTTAATCAACGAATAAAACGTAGCCAGCCCGTCGTTGTATTTCTAATTATGATCGAATAAGAGTATTTGTGAAGTAGTTTACTTGCGGTGTGGATGTCACTAGTGAGTCACTGATCCCGCGCCATCATCAACTCATTACCATAGCAATCGGGACGTCTGTATCGACTAGGCTAGATAGGTACCGTTAACAATGCAGAATAAGATGGCTATGTCCTATAAGAAAGTGTTGGAATACGCACTACGTAAGGCTTTGGATCTAGACTGTGGATACATCCACAAATGCATCCACATACTCTCCACTACTGCGCTTTACCAATCCACAGTGATATTTCATTTTGTCATATACTACGAATTTCTGAAGTGGTTTCGATACTAGATGTATATATGGTTTGTTTATTCTGATGTAGCAATCTGGGGTTTTAGCGCTGGTTCCGGGAATTCGGCCTTAACTTCTGGGTAGGGCTATCTGTGTTATGGCAACACAAATACAATGCAGACTAGAAATAAAACTTGTGAGAATATATGTCAATCCAATGTCAACATATATTCAAAGGTTCATGACTTAAATGATGAGTGTGACAGTTCCTTTCCTAATCAGGTAATGATAATAGAGCTTAGCAGAAAAGTGAGCATAGTACAAGATACTCCAATGATTATGAGCTGATAGTGTTGGATTGTTTAATCCCACATACTATTCAACCTCTAAGTAGAAGTCTTTAAAGATAAGACAGTTTACATACAGAGCTCTATGAGTAGTATTGACAATCTGATAACTAAGTAGGGCTCTGTACTTAACATATATGACACATTTGTCTTCACTCAATGAGTTAACCTGAAAGGTTACCCAAGTGGACTATGTAGTAGTTAATACCATAGCTATATATGCTATAGCCCTGGGTTCAAATCCGAGCCCTACTTAGTTGTCAGATTGTCAATACTACTTATAGAGCTCTGTATGTAAATTGTCTTATCATTGAGGAATTTTACTTAAAGTTTGAATAGTATGTGGGATTAGACAATCCAACAGATAGAGACTAATCCATCTGGTGTTGTGATAATCCTTATTTTGTATAGGTTTACTAGTAATAAATACATGAAAAGCCTACCTGGTATAGCAGTAATTCTCAGAGATCAAGCTAAGGGATAACCATCACACCAGTCACAACCCTATGCCCTACTCCAGTGCTTTTTATGTAATTAGAACACACAAAGTATGGAAGTGTAAACAAGAAGAAACAAGTCAAACCCTGAGAGGTGCTTGTGAACACACAGCTATCAAATACCTCCCATCTATTGCTTATTGTTAAGTCCGGAGTCAGAGACGTATTGTCCGGGGGTCCGGAGTGGTCGAACAATCGATTTCGAGCTGGGGTACAGAGTTGAGAGGACTTGGCTTCAACTTATGTGTTGTGCCCTCTTGCATCGTCTTGTCCTTGTATTTATGGAGTAGCGGAGCGGAGGTTATGGAGCGAGAACAGAGGTA
>QFEC01010406.1:7762-25464 GCA_003316585.1 Gomphus bonarii | reverse complement strand
GTGTGTACAGATATCATGTGAGGAGCTCAGAGGGGATCCAAGGGTGCAGAGTGCAACAGAGGGGTGAGTACAACTCAGACATGATGCAGAGGTGGATGACTAAGGGTGCTAATGTGGAGATTTGTCAGTGGTGATCTGGGATCTAACATGGGCATTCTATGTATCTATTGCTAGTAAACCTTGTATAAACTGAGGATTACTGCTACACCAGGTGGATTCATTTCAATCAGCTCATAATAATTGGAGTATCTTGTAATTGTAGCCTTGTCAAAGTGTTGCCTTCACACCTACTAGATTCCTCCTCCTCACCCTGCCAAGTTGCACCACTACTATTCTTTGATGCACCCTGCTATATGCCCTCAGCTTGTTCATTCCCTTACATACCTCAGCTACCTTATACTAAAGTTCACCTATAACTTTGATAAGTAGATAGATGATATTTATCAATGCAAAAACAGGTGAAGTCACAGGGGCTACTAGTGGTATAATGACCCTCACATCAGGAGATGATATTACAATCCTAGTTAGAAATAGCATAGAGGGTAGGAAAGGGGGAGTAAGGGATGGAGTTAGTGATATCACCAAATGTCTGGAGATCAGAGACAAAGACCTCACCAAAACTTCTTCAATAGACTTTACCTTCTTCAACCTCTCCTCATCAGACTCACCCTCACTTGCTTTCCTCTTACCCTTCTCCAAATCTTTCTTTGGACTCCTCCCACTCTGCATTCTTACCCTTCTGATTTATATTGCACTTCACACCTCACTTGGAGCATCAAATGCATACTCCAAAATCTATGTTATCATAAGGTCAATCACCTTTTGAAGGCAGGAGTTCTGCCATTTCTTAGATAGGTATTTTGATATATATAAGTTTCATAGATGCTAACCCTTGACACGGTCAACAGGCTAGCACTCAAAATCTTATTTACTGTTTATGTTGCCACAGCTCCTTCTTTCACATGGTCACGACTATGGCCAGTGTCATATTATGCAGTATGAGAAAGTGTACTGGTGGAATGATTTTTCATGCTGACAGCCCTTGCCGCCAACAGTTGCGAAGGATTGAGAACACAGGGAAAGACGCAAACCAGACTTGGGAGTGCTGGGGTGCACAACCACCGCATAATACTGTATTGCACAATAAATTTCACAACTAGACACAACACCGCTCGCACAAATAATAAATTTTAATAGCTCGTTGATGAAGGGGCCATCGACGCCCGTGTCGACAGATATGAAAGATGGTAGATACATAATTTTGATTATATAATCAAAGATATGAAACGGTATCAAATCGAGCGCTCAGCGCCACAACAATCTCTTCTGACATGTCGGTCGATGCTATTGATATAGCGGAGGAGATTCGCAAAGCCCTACCTGGGACTGAAGAAATAATTGTGCAATACCTTTCCGGCTATCTCGTAGATGATGCTGGTGAGGATGAAGATACTCTTCAAATCACAAGAGATATCCTTGAATCTGCTGTCGCGGACGGGAAGGGGGAAGCCATAGACAGACTTTTAACCCGTTTAAGTGACATGCTCGAGGTACAAATCAAGGCACGCAGCCAATCCCGAGCTCCAACTTTGCGGAAACTTGGCAATGTCATGGACATGTCCAAGACTGGGGCCATGTCGAACACTATAGCGCTTTCTGAAGGGGTCGACCTTGAATCCATCAATAAGGCAAAGTAAGTTTGTCCCGTTCAGTTGAAGTTTCTTCCGTGTTCTACAGCTGAATCGGACAGAGCTTCACGGGTAGACGTCAAGAAGCTTGAGAAGCAAGAGGCCAAGCTGAGAGTGCGCTTCTTCTCTTGTAATGCTGTATATCGTACCTGATTCTTTTTTGTAGGCTAAAATAGAAAAACGTTCAAAGCGTGACCTTTATGAAGGCTCTAAGCTTCTGGATATGCAACGCAAGCAGGTGAGATTTATTCGAAATGGGATATCTCCCATGTTTATTAATCCAATGATAATTAGCAATCTTATGAAGAAGTCTTTATGAAGGTGGGAGCCCCTGAATAACCGTTGAGAAGTTTTGATTTACCGGAAAAAATCAGGTGAATTCTTTGGAAGCGGCCGCTAGCGCGAAAGGGAAAAGCAAAGATATTCATCTCCCATCAATCGATGTCACATTCGGTTCAAACCGTATCTTGTGCGTACTTCTTCCATCGTACCGTCAGTTTAACCCCATGTGTCCATGTGTAGAACTGGGGCAAGTCTCACACTCGCATATGGTCGAAGATATGGTCTCATTGGACGAAATGGTATCGGAAAAAGTACATTGTTGAGGCACATTGCGTTGCGAGAAGTCCCCGTTCCTGCTCATATAACAATTCTCTTCGTCGAACAAGAGGTTTCTATGGCGTTGCTCACCATCCCAACGTAACTTACATGCACTGTCAGATCATCGGCGACGATACCATAGCGATAGATTCGGTGCTCAAGGCCGATGTCTGGCGAGATCATCTCCTACAAGAGGAACGTCGACTCAATGCATATCTCACTGAACTCGAGAAGGAGGGAGATGACCGGCGTTTCGATGACGCCAAAGAAGAGTCTGAGGCTCGTCTAGCAGAAGTTCACGAACGACTGGCAGATATGGAGGCAGAAACGGGGCCTGCGAGGGCTGCCGCTCTGTTGGCCGGTAAGCTTCATAATGTTTGTAGATGAATCTAGTCGAACTCCTGTGCAGGTCTTGGATTCTCGGAGCAGGATCAACAGCGCCCAACGAAATCGTTCAGTGGTGGCTGGCGGTAATTATTCGTCTATCCATGTCGAGTGTTACTTCATTCATCAACTTCTTAGAATGCGCCTGGCTCTTGCACGGGCACTCTTCGTCAAAGTATCTAGTTATAGTTTGTTTAATTGGCTGGTTTTTAACCACCCCGATGCAGCCCCATCTTCTTTTACTTGACGAGCCCTCTAATCACAGTGCGTGAGATATGCTTAGAGCTCTGAATGGCACCTTGATACATCACTTAGTCGACTTAAATGCATTGGCATGGTTAGAAGATTACCTCCAGACATGGCCTGGAACTATTCTGGTGGTGTAAATTTTTTTACAGATTTCATGAGATGATGGTATGCCTGACATGATGCAACTTATTTAGCTCTCACGATCGGGCTTTCCTGTAAGCTGCAAGCTATGACGACAGTGGAATGAGTTTATCATTCCTTACAGGGATGCTGTCGCCACAGACATCGTGCATCAACATTCCAATCGCTTAGACTATTATAAAGGGTGCGTCTTTATTTCACTCCTGATAAATAACTGCATGAAATTTTCATCAAGAAATTTTATACAATTCTACGCTACTAAATCTGAACGTGACCGCAACATGCGGAAAGAGTACGAGACGCAGGTTGTATATCGCCAGCACTTACAGGCTTTTATCGACCGTTGGAGGTACAACGCAAACCGAGGTCAGTGAGGCATCAATCCAAATATTAATTACTAATTTGTTTGTAGCGGCTCAGGCACAAATGAAAATCAAAATTCTTGAAAAGGTCCTTCCTTTAAGAAAAAAAAACCAAGAAAAGGCTGAATTCCTGACTAATTGTGTATAAAATAGCTCCCAGAATTAGAGCCCCCTCCATCAGAAGATACTGAGAAATTTAAGTAAGTCTGTTTCTTAAAACTTCCACCGACTTGTCCCTCATTTGGAGAGTTAGGTTTCCTGACGCAGAAAAAATATCCCCGCCTCTTCTTCAGTTATCAAACGTAACTTTTGGCTACAGTGAAGATCGTATCATACTTCAAGGCATCGACATTGATGTCGGAGCAGACTCTCGCATTGCTGTTGTTGGCACGTATACATATATAATATCATGCCATCATGCAATAAGGAGTTCATACCTCCTCTAGGTGCCAATGGGTCAGGAAAATCTACGCTGTACGTTCTGCACTTTTCTGGTACCACATTCGGTTGATCATGAGTGAACTTAGGATCAAGTTATTGACAGGCGAGTTGAACCCACTCTCGGGACATGTAAACCGCAACGGCCGTGTCCGAGTGGGTTACTTCGCACAGCATCATGTTGATTCTTTGGTACCGACACAAACACCGGTGGCATTCCTCGCGTCAAAATTTCCTGGTAAAAGCGAGCAGGAATACCGGAATCATCTTGGTTCATTCGGACTGACAGGTTTGTGGGACAATGACTGAATTGCCAAGGCCATTATTTATTAGATTTCTTCGAATAGGTATCATTGGGTAAATAAAATCTTTTATGTTGGCAGTAGCACTGACCTCTTACAGGCTGCAATTGATCGGTACATTATCCGGTGGTCAGAAAAGCCGTGTAGCATTTGCGGCATTGTCTTTACAGCATCCACATATCCTCCTCCTGGATGAGGTAGGAAATACCTAATTAGTTGAGAGATAATTGTTACTCAGGCCTTTTCAGCCGACCAATCATTTGGATATCGAGGTATGATATTTACGAATAAGCATTGATTATTTTAAAAAAAAAGGAAACACCTTTCACAGGGTCTCGATGCTCTCATGGCTGCGCTGTCAGCATGGAACGGTGGGGTGATCTTGATCTCTCACGATGAGAGATTTATCACCACTGTCGCGAAAGAGGTAAGCGTGATTGCATTCCTACCCAGCGCAAATGTAACACTATATTATCATAGCTGTGGGTATGTGGGGACAAGACAACAACCAAATTTAAAGGGGATGTACAAAGTTACAAAGTTCGTTCATCACGCTCACACTTCTCCATGACTACCATCTGAGATACCTTTCAAAAAAAAAATAGAACTTGATCGTGAGCAACATCAAGGCAAAGCCCTAGTTGCGGGTCGGTTTTGGTAGTTGTAGTATTGTTTCATCTAGCACTAGATCATACTTAACTACCAGAGAGTTTCATTAATGAAGGCTCAACGGCTAAGTATGTTTGCATTTATAACTAATCGTACGCGTGAGGTCAATAAAATATGGCAGATAGACCTGCCGAAGAGCGGCAGTGGCCTAGCTGGATTTCTGAAGCGCGCATTAATAATGTAAAGGAGAGGTTGAAAGCCTGTCAAACAATGAGCATACTACTAAAGTAGCTGATTACGCGAAGCACTGAGAGTATCAAGAGGGCAAGGGGAATACTTTCAGTGCGAGGGGTATAAATGAGAGTACGAGAAGGTATTTCAGAAACATGTATATCAAGGATGAGTGAGAAAGGGTGAGTGACCGAGGCGAGGAAAGAAGGTTCTCAAGCGCACGGACTGGTGAACAACAAGTAGGTCCTCGGAGGACGTGGACACGGCTGCAAATAACAGTCGCTCGTGAGGTGGGATTAGACTTAAGTACAGTGGACTTTTCATTTAAATTGGAATTTTGTATGTAGCGACTGTGTCATAATGCATGACTGTGACTCCCTTTGTCACGTGATGGTTCGACGCGTCTTAAACTCAGATAAAAACGCGTGACGACGCATCTAGCAACTTCCCACTGACTTGTTGACAACTGATCATGAGTTCGTCAGAGGAAATCTTTGACATTGATAACATATCGGGAGGTGATGATTCCGAGTCTGATGGCTATGTCCCTGCCACCAAGAAGAAGGTTGGTCGCCGTTTTTTTTTCACAATTTCATATCTTTCAAGACGCGTTCAGACGAAAGTCCCTTCAAAACCTCTTGAACCCTCCAAGAAAGCAGCCCCAAAGTCGCGCGTTGTGTCGGGTACAAAAAAGAAGCCCGCCAAGATTCTCAAGGACATCGATGAGAACGGACCCAAGGACGTTATGAACGTAGACCCAAAATCGGATTCGGATATTGAACCTTCTTCATCGTCTAAGAAGATACCAGCACAAGCTAAAGGAAAGGACAAAACGGCAACAGAGATGTATCAGAAGGTAGTTCTGCCCCAAGTCTCACCGTCCATTCACACATTCGTCATTCTTTAGTTGACACAACTGCAACATATCCTGAAACGACCTGACTCTTACATAGGAAGTGTAGAAGCACACACGCAACACATGTGGGTGTATGATTCGGAGAACAAGCGAATGACCAACAGGTGAGCGCTCACAGTTTTTGAGCCATCATGAAGCTCATCGGACATCCAGGGAGATCACGTACGTTCCCGGTTTTTTCAAAATTGTCGATGAGATTCTTGTTAATGCCGCCGATAATAAGGCAAGTTGTCGTACGGTTCACACCATTTTTGGGTCAATGACATTTCCTTAAGATTAATGATCCAAATATGACCACTCTCAAAGTTAATATCGATGTTGCTCAAGGCACAATCTCTGTTTACAACGATGGCAAGGGCATTCCAATCGAGATGCATGCGACAGAAAAGATCTATATCCCGGAATTAATCTTTGGTCATCTCCTTACATCTTCCAACTATGATGATGACGAGAAGAAACTGACTGGTGGTCGTAACGGTTACGGTGCAAAGTTGGCCAATATCTACTCTCACGAGTTCACGGTAGAGACTGCCGACAAGAACACATCTCAAAAGTACAAGCAAACATGGACAGATAACATGACCAAAGTCGGCAAGATGAAGATCACAAAGACCAGTGGCAACCAGGAGTACACTCGCGTTACATTTCGACCAGACCTTGAACGCTTTGGAATGAAGTCTATTGACGACGACACTGTGGCCCTGTTGAAGAAGCGGGTATACGATATGGCCGGTACTGTTAAGGATATCAAAGTCTTTTTGAATGACGAAAGACTCAAGATCAAGAACTTCAAGCAATACGTCGACCTTTATCTGACATCTATTGCTGCAGAGGCAGCGGTGACTTCCGGTGGTGCAGTACAGGCCAAATCATCGCTTGTATACGAGCAAGTCAATCCTCGTTGGGAGGTGGCTTTCGCCGTGTCGAACGGCACCCCCCAGCAGATTTCTTTTGCTAATTCTATCTCGACGATTAAAGGCGGGACGCATGTCTTACTCGTCCAGGACCAAATTGCGAAAAGTCTAATTACAAGCATCACTAAGAAAAACAAAGGCGCGGCTGTCAAATCAGCACAGATTAAGAATCATATGTTGGTTTTTGTCAATGCGTTGATCGAGAATCCTACCTTCGATAGTCAGACCAAGGAGACGCTGACATTACCAGCAAGCAAGTTTGGCTCCAAACCTGTGCTCTCTGAAGACTTTTTAAAGAAAGGTTAGTGATAGAGCACAGTTCTGTCACCCTGGTTGACGAAATGTGTAGTTGCAAAAACATCCATCGTCGAACATGTGCTTGATTGGGCCAAATTCAAGGCAGATCAGCAAATTAAAAAAACAGACGGGTCCAAGCGTAGCCGGTAGGTGACTGTGCCCTCCGCACACACTTTTACTCACTGTGGTTCCTAGCCTTTCCGGAATATCAAAGCTGTCTGATGCAAATAACGCTGGCGGCAGATTAGCTTCCAAGTGCACTCTTATTCTTACTGAAGGAGACTCGGCTAGGTCCTTAGCTATCTCAGGACTTACGGTGGTCGGACGTGATAATTTTGGTGTATTTCCTCTACGCGGGAAACTGCTCAACGTCCGCGAGGCGAATCATGCACAAATCATGAAGAACGAGGAAATCCAAAATATTAAAAAAATTATGGGTTTGCAGCATAACAAGGAGTATACATCAGTCTCGGAATTGCGGTATGGCAGCTTGATGATCATGGCAGATCAGGTTCGTCCAGTGGAGAGATTGTCCATCTCGTATTAACACGTCTTTAGGACTATGATGGATCACATATCAAGGGGTTAATAATAAACTTTCTCGACCATTTCTATCCGTCATTGTTGCGTATCCCCAACTTTCTCGTGGAATTTATCACGCCTATTGTTCGGGTGCGTTGTAATATACTTTGAGATTGCTGTCATTAATATGGCATTAATATTTTATGGCACTAGGTGACCAAGGGAAACCAAGCCCTTGAGTTCTTCACCCTTCCTGAGTATGAGCATTGGATAGAAACAACACCGAATTCACACCGTTGGGAACACAAGTATTACAAGGCATGGAACATTTAGTTGACGTTGAGCACCTGGTCTCACATAGATACCAGGGTTTGGGCACAAGTACTGATATAGATGCACGTCGCTATTTTAGGAAAATGGAGAAACACATGATACCGTTTACACCCACTCAAACGGGTGACCAGGCGTTGATTGACCTTGCTTTCAGTAAGAAAAAGACCGACGAACGTAAAGAGTGGTTGCGACAATTCAAGGTGTGCTTTCATTGTCAAATTTTAACTAGACTTACCCTTTGTTAATAGCCTGGGACATACCTAAACCATGACGTTGATGAAATACCGATTTCTGAATTCATTAACAAAGAGCTCATTTTGTTCTCTATGGCGGACAACATTCGCTCTATTCCATGCGTTCTTGATGGGTTAAAGCCTGGTCAGCGAAAGGTCATGTTTGGTTGCTTCAAGAAGAAGCTTAAGAAAGAAATTAAAGTAATTTACTATTCTCCTTGAGAACACGCGAGAACTCACTTTGCTGCGCAGGTACAACAACTCGTTGGTTATGTCTCTGAACAATCGCAATACCACCATGGTGAGGCTAGTTTGACCGCGACCATAGTTTGCTTGGCCCAGGATTTTGTGGGAAGTAACAACGTTAACTTGTTGGCGCCTAATGGACAGTATGGTACACGCGACCAGGTATTTCTCATTTTTGAGCAAAGTAATTACAAACTGTATGCTAACTATGCGGCTAGGGCGGTAAAGATCATGCCTCGGCTCGTTACATTAACACTCTGCAATCACCCCTCGCCCGTGTTGTCTTTCATCCGGCTGATGACGCAGTCTTGAACTATCTAATAGAAGATGGTCATTCTATTGAACCCGAGTGGTACATTCCTACCATTCCCATGGTCCTTATCAATGGCGCGGAGGGCATTGGCACGGGCAAGCCTCGCGTTTAATGTTAATTTAATCAACGGAGTAACAGTATTTGTTCAGGTTGGAGTACTAATATTCCTTGTTACAACCCGGTGGATGTCGTCGCTAATCTCAAGCGCTTGATGGCTGGTGAAGAACAAGTCCCAATGCTGCCGTGGTGGCGTGGATTCACTGTGCGTCGAATTCACAATCATTGAATCAGTGATTTCATCATCCTCACTCCCAGGGTGAAGTCAAGAAAGTTGGCGAACACAAGTATGAAACTTATGGCCGAGGAGAAAAGATTAATGATACGACCATCGGGATCACTGAACTTCCCATCCATAAATGGACAAAGGATTTCAAAGCTGAGCTTGAGGTATTGTGCGGAGAAAAGGGTGAAGGTGTCGTTAAGGTTTGTTGTCTGATCAGGCTGATGGGACTTGACTAAATAGTGGCACTTGCTTTGTAGGATTATAAAGAACACTCCACGATAGTCTCTGTGTCATTCACACTGACAATGAGCCAGAAGGAGGTCGAGAAGGTTATGGAACAAGGTGTCGTTGAATACTTCAAACTATCGAGCAAGGTCAGCACTAGCAACATGATGTGTTTCGATGCCGAAGGCAGGATCAAGAAATATAATAGCCCCGAAGAGATTATAGAGGAGTTCTATGCTGTTCGCCTTGCCTACTATCAAAAGCGAAAGGCTAGTCCACTTCGCAAATCAGTTATTACATCCCGCACTGACATGTTATCTTCAGGATTTTCTCGCCAATGATTTGCAATGCCAGGTGGAAAAACTCGCAAATCAAGCTCGTTTCATACAGATGATCATTACAAGAGAATTAGTCGTGTCTAACCGTAAAAAGGCAGACGTCATCGTTGAGTTGCGGAAGAAAGAATTTAAGCCCTTTCCGAAGGTGACGAAAACGAAAGCTGTTAAGGACATCGACGAGGCTGATGAAGACGAAGAGGATGAAAAGCCTGGGGGGGACGAAAGCCAAATAGATAATTCTACTGATTTCGATTACTTACTCGGAATGGCCATATATAGTCTGACCCAGGAGAAGGTGAGTATATCTATATATATCGATGAGTTGTTCACATGATCCTCTGCTTTCAGATCGAGAAATTGTCGCAGCAGCGCGAAGAGAAAGAGAAAGAACTCGTTACTTTTCTCAAGCGGTCTGTGATTGACATCTGGACTGAGGACCTTGACGTATTTTTGGTCCAGTGGGAGGTATCAACTCTTCTGCCATTCTTTGTCATAGGATATACACTCATCTCCTCTCAGCGTGATTGTGCGCAGTGGATCATTAGCCACGAAGGCGACCAGAAACGCCCACCAAACAAGCGAAAGCAGGCTACACTTAAAACGCGAAAATCACTTGCCAACGATGACGATTCGGCCGATGATTTCAAGCCAAGCAAGGCTGCGAAGCAGAGTAGAAAGGCTGCTGCGCCCGGGGCGAAACGGGCAACTACTATGGAGGCCAAGGTTGAGAATAGCAACGAAGATGGGAATGACATTCCTGCCACGAAAATGAAGAGGCCGGCCGCGCGTAAGCCAACAACGATTAAATCGGATTCAGATATCGAAACGTTAGATGAATCGTTAAAGAGAGACAAGGGCAAAAGCAAGCCAGGGACCAAACGGAAAAGGTTTGAACAGAACTAATGCGATGACGTATCTTAACCTCATTGTTTTCTTCAGCGACGACTTCGATTTTGAAAATGGAGACACCCAACCGTTGCCGAAGAAGGCTAAGGCCGCAGATCATCAACCTGCTGTTGCAGACTTTTTCGACAAAGCAGGTCCAAGCAAGACAAAACCGAGGAGTGTCTCCAATAATAAAACATTAAAGAAGAGACTTGTGGAGAGCGATTTGGAAGAAGACTCTTTTGAATCCATTCCTATACCTCCACCTCGCGAAGCACCTCCGAAACGTACGGCTCGGGTCCAAGGGGGGCCGAAGAAGTACATCGAAGTTGAGTCAGGAGATGAAGCTGAAGAGCAGGATGAAACATTCGTTATTTCTGATTAGACTTGATTGAAGATATGTAAGCAGCTTGTATGTACAGAATAAATAGCTAGTACAGTGATGTAAACGCCTCCACAGCGCCTAAATGACCTAAGCGCGGGATCAAAAGCGTTTGATGTTATAACCAACGAAGTGTTTGTCGACGTCCTCAACGACGAGCTAATCCGTCACCTACCACGACATTCGCTATTGATTTATAATCCTAAAGTGCTTTCGGGTCAAGAGGTACGGTTCTCTTCCTTTACTTCCTCTCCAGAAGGAATTAAGTCTGAATCCATAGAAGTTCTGAGAACTCACGATATCTAGCTCACACAACCGCATCACATCTAACTTCGTCTTGTCTGTACAAGGTGGCCTTGGAAGCTTCGAACTCTGTACTACATCTTACGATATGACGACTCACCCCCAACTTGCACGACTTCATATCCCTCACCAGGGTTCACCCGTACCCTCAGCTCTATTTACCCCTGCACTGCCGAGTGCACTTCAACAAAGTTTTCATTTGGCCACACCGCTCAATACGAACTTTGGTGCTCAGATACCTCCCCATCCTCAACTGCGTCATGGGATGCATAGAGCTCACCCCTCCCTTATGTTCCCTGGTCCAGCTGCAGCTCTTGCGGCTGCTGGTATTGCACCTCCTTCGGGAATGCCTATAACTCCTTCTGGGATGTCATCACATGCGATATTCGGTCCACAAGCATTCCAGCGTGGAAGCAGGCGGACTTCGAGCATAAGCATGGGTGGCCCACCGAAAGCTCCCCTTGGAGGCCCCCAGGGAAAACATAGTCCAATGCCAGTTACTGCACCTACAAATACAGCTAATTATTCAGTTTCAAAACTGAAAAAGGTAGTTGTTAGACTACCAATAGAAAGGCTTCAGATACTGTCGGACGGGACAGAAGCTACTGATGCGGTCTATTCGTTATGGTCAAGGAAACCCTTACCGCATATACAAGCACCCAAGATGGACCATGTTGTCTTTCCGGAGGCAACTAACATGGACATGCACCCTATCGAGCAGTCTAACGCGCTTCCGGCCACGATTGACGTTTTCCTTCCCGGAAAGGTAATCACTGTACATCTTGTCCTGAATTTTACCCGTTTCTAATAAGCTCTTCTTGAACTTTGTGGCATGATCATTTGTAGGGTGCGTGGGATGAGTATAAACAGAGTCTTATCGAAATGAAACTCCAGCGTCTGGGTGTGGAACCAGGGGGCAACTCTGCTCCTTCAGGGCAATCACACCTGCATGGACGTGCAGCTTCTGTATGTTTAAACTTCCTCGTGTATACCTCGTTTCATTACCTAAATTTTTATTTCCCGACACAATTTTCTTTAGATTTCCTCTCCTGCAGACCCTGCCCTCCTGCTCTTCAAATTGAACAAGCTTCAACAATCACAGAACGGTTCTCTTTCTGTCTCACCGCAGCCGTCCTCCTCAATTCCAGCATCGTCAAACCCACTTCCGCCACGTTTTCAGCAGAACACCGTCGCTAAACACGGCCACAGTGTTTCTTTGGCTAACTTGAACACTCATGTGCAAGTTTTCAACCCTATAGGTGCATTCAATCCATTTGGCCCGACTGCAACCTTGGGGTCAGACCAAATCATCGGTCAGAGTGTTCCGGATATCTCTTCTTTCCACAACGCCATCGAACACGATCCTCCACCGCAACTGCACGCGCCACAAGGTGTCGTGCCTTTATCTTTGAACATGCAGTCTGACACAACAACGGTCAGCTCCAGCTCAAGCCGGGTGGCGAGCACTGTTCCAGATTTTAATAGAGGATTTGGTCTGGATATACCAGAAGAAGACGAAGATGAATTAGAAGCATTTGGAAACGTGGATGGCCTTGAGAGAATGCTTTCATTGGATGAAGGCAAGGAGGATGAAATTAATGAAACAGAAGATGATGCCACGACAACAGGTGCCCACACAAGACACGTTTCTAGAGCATCTGTTGCTCTCTCTTTGAAATCAATGGGGGGTAGAAGTGGGCGACTAGAGGTTGAAGACACCATTGAGGAGAATGCACCACCAGAATTAGAAAATCCTGTCCAATGGAACATTACAAGTGACGTAACAACTCAGGCCACCGGTGGTAGAAGGGATGCTCAAGTTGACCCCGATCCCGTTGAGGAATGGACAGGATCTGAGGACAATGGAGTAGGTGTCTTAATATTGTCTTCGCATATTTTATCTGACGATATCTGGATCTGCAGAGCTTTGAAGAATTTTCCAACCCATCAGATGAGGAGAGGGCTATGCAGGCTAGAAAGACACAACGCGAGCGTCGTGCTCGTCAACCTACACACCAAGACCATGAAACACCTCGGCGGTTACCAGAATTCCCTCGTCCCCCAGAAGGAGGACTCAAACTTGTGCCACATGCTTCCAATGCTTCCGATGATATTATATCTAATCCAAGTGAAGAAGGTGAAGAAGGTGTAGTGCTAAGTGACTGGTTACATCCAGGGCAGCATCAACAGGACTTAGCATACTTTCAGTCTGTGGTGGATGAACAACCACGATCCCCCCGACCTCTCCCTCCTCTGCCGCATTCGCGTACTGCTTCTGCCAATTACTCGCACCCCTCTACCATGCAACATTCTCGCCATACGTCGTCCAGAATAAACGATTCAATAAATGATTCCGAGCCGCCAAATTCCAGCAATGGCTCATTGCCGAAGCGCGATACTCTGAATCCATTTGCTAAACCGTTTGTGTTTGGAGCCACAACGTCATCAGGAACTCAAGTAGACACCAGTCCATCTTCTGGGACTATTCAAGTGGAGCATGTACGTCACCCGTCTTCAGGACATACCCTCAATGCAGCTGCAGCCGAGTTTAAGCCGGGTTTTACCTTCTTACCTCCTCCAGGCGTGCCAAGACTTTCATTCCCTGCTGCTGAGACATCCCGGCCGCTTCCACAACCACCTTCTGGAACCTCACCATCTAGAATGCAAGGGAGAGAAAAACGACAACGCCGCGGTTCTAGTGCCGTTGGTGATGAAGACACTGACGATGAAGGAGGGCGCAACACGATGGGCTCGTTCAAATTCCCTTCCTCAAGTTCGCCTCCTCATTCCACAGGTCTTCATGCACCGTCACCTACTATACCACTCGTTCAAAGGGCCATATCACCAATGCCTCAGCGCAAGCCTGGGCTCAATGCCGCTGCACTTCCATTCAAATTCCCAAGTACAAACAGTTTACCTTTCGTGTCAAAAGAACCGTCTACCTTGCCTTACCCACTTATTTCCTCATCTCCTGTTGGCTCGCAGACTGTTGCAGGTGATGTTCAGCATAGCTCTACACCAGCAATTCCTTTCACCCCTGAGGAAACGCACGACGTTACTTCAGATATTGCTATCGGTAGTGAACAATCACCGGTTCGGAAGCGACCTCCTGTCCTTGACTTCAAGCATCCCGTGTCGACTAACACCGTTCCTGCCGCGCTATTCAGAAGGACCCTGATGAGTGGTGACCTTGAAGGTCCCACAAGAGCAACCGTTAGGTCGCGTCTCAGTTCACGGGAGATTTATGAACATATGAACAGCCCTTCGCTAGATGACACCAACGTTCCTACCATATCTGGCAAGTTCAATGTGTCGCAGCCGCGTATGACAGAACAGCTTCGAAATCAACCCGACCCTCCACCAGATCAACCCGCCGAAAAACCTGTCGTAAATAACGAGGCAATTGGACAAAGGCACAAGCTACCTATATCTACCAACGATATCGCATCCCCTATCTCAGAGTCAATGCTTTCGTCGTACAACAGAAGGCGTGAGGATGCCGATCAAATCGAGCAGCGACTGGAGGATATGTTGGACGACCGGATGGAACTGGCTAAAAAGGATCTAACGGAGGCTCACGGACAAGCAGCTGATCAGATTGTAGGACAGGTTATCGCAGCTATTAGAACTCAGCTTTCGGAACTTGCCTTCGGTCGTTCAGATGATGCGGCAGATGCCCGTGGGGAAGTCGACTTCGAGCTGATTCGAAATACTCTTGAACAGGGGATAATGGACATCCGAACGGGCCTTCGTCGTGATCTCGAAGAGGTTTTAAGGAGCGTCGAATCAGCACATTTGGCTCGTGAAAGTTCTGCGTCTGGTCTACCTGTCGACTTCCACCGCATTATGGAAGAATTCGGGAATCGAACTATCAGTGCTGTCACAAATGCGGTTGTCAAGTTTGCCGCACGTATTGACCAAATAGACGAGTTTGCCCGAGTCAGAGCAGCCGATGAACGCGAGTTATTGCTTAGCGAAATATTCAATATTCTTGCTCCTCGTCTTGATTCCCTCCGTCAGCAGCCTATTGATTTTGACGTTGTTACAGCCAAATTAGCTGAAGCGGTCAAACCTCATATTTCTCAATTGATCGACCTAACTTCTGACAAAAAAGAGACAGCGGGTTTAATCGTGCAGCGACTTATGCCTGCGCTCTCTGCGCTTTCACAGACTCCGGCCCATGTCGACACAGATGCTATCGTTTCGCAGTTGCGTGTAGAAGTGGCTCGCATGGCCCCCTCCTCTGATCCTCATGTGATCAAAGAAGCAGTGGCGGACCTGGTGGTGGAACGTCTGGACTCACGTTTAGCGGTACGCGAGAAGTCAGCTTCCAATGAAACTCTGTACTCCCGAATCTCAGAATGTATCGACGATTTGCATATTCCTGTAAGCGATGTACGCAAGGCCGTGGAAGGACTTCGCATGGGTCAAGAGGCTATTCAAGAACAGGGTGCCATGTTGAACACACTACACCAAGATATGGCATCGCATTTACTTGGTTTGCCTGGTGCAGTTAATACTGCAGTTGAAGCAATACATGCAGCCGGCGAGCGTTTGACGTCTCTCAAGGATACCCCTACTTCCTCTGGAGATTTGACCCAAATTTTACCTCAATTAGAATCCATTGATTCCACAGTGAAGAACCTGGCGACAAGTCATGAATTACTCATGTCACAGTCTTCCGACCTGGTATCCCTCCACGACACTCTACAAACCTCAGTGACATCCCTTCCAAACAGTCTTGCAGAGGCTGTTGCATCTCTAAAACAGTCGCAGATGGAATTCCTATCAAGAAGTCAACTGGCAGATCAGTCAGGGGAGGTCCGTAGCCTTTCCGCGTCCAATGCAGAATTGCAAGTGCAGCTTGCCAAAGCAAGGGGTGCTCATGGTCAAATTCGCGTTGAGAAAGACTTGATGGTTGATCGTATGACCGCTGCGGAAGTCGATCGTGATACTCTGCGATCTCAATTGGAAGAACTCAGGTCTAAAAGTTCAGCTAAAGAGACTGAGGTAGCAGCAGCAGGTTTAAGAATCACTGAACTTGAGGATGCCTTGTCAAATGCCCTAGCTCGTCTCCAATCTTCGGAGATTACTGATCAAGCAAAGGCAGAACGTATCAGTACACTTGAACTGCAGAACCGTGACCTTGGGCTGGAGCAATTCCAATTTAAGTCTCAGGTTAGCTCCTATCACTTTAATTTCTTTGTTCTGCGGTGTGACATTATCATATAACAGATCCAAAAACTCGAGTTACAACAAGAATGGCTCACCAAGGACAAAGATAGCCTAGCACAGCGCCTCGCCCAAGCTCAGAAAGATTGTGACAATCTTGCCCATCAGCAGTCACACTGGGAGGAGCTTCGCCGGACGTCTGAGCAGGTGGGGCAACTTACGAGGCTTATTGGTGCTGCTGATTCTGCAGAAATGGCTGAGCTCAAGCGTGCCAATGACCGGAGCAAAATTTTGGAAGGTGAACATGCATCGCTTCAGAAACGCTTTAAGGAGCAAGAGGGCAAACTAGCCAACATTGAACGTGCCTCTCAAACGGCGAGACAGGGAATGGCTCAAGCTCAACAGCGAGCCTCAGAATGGGAAAAGCGTACAAAGGAGTTGGAGGCCGACTTGGATGCCACACGGTCCAGACTCGACGATGCAGAGGAGGCCAAGCTACAACTCGATTCGGATTTATCACTGGTCAAAATGCATCTCGAAGAAAAGGAAACTGTTGAGAGGGTAGCGAAAGTGAGCTAAACCCTATCTATGGTGCACGTGAATTGACATAACTCAACTTTGTAAAGGAAACTGAAACCAAATTGCGTGCTGAGGTGTCGTCATTAGAGTCTCAGTTATCAGGGTTGAAATCCGAGCTTGAGAATCTCAAACTTGAGAAAGTCAAACAAGTCCGTCAACCTCCGATCGTCAACACCTCCTCAGCTGTGAGCCCTTCACCACCAACTTGGGGAACTAATGGCTATGCACACGGCCGAGAGCCTCGACCTTCTTCTCGTGGTAGTACAGTATACGGTGGTCGTTCACCTGTAACTCCGACAGATGTTTCCTTCCGCTCTGGAAGGTTCCCCTCCCGTGCCCCATCTGTAGCCCCAGAAAGTCCGAAAGGTGTGTGGGGCTCAATGCACGCTCCGCGCGCAGCACAACACTCATCGAGTACTTTGCCATACCCGGCTCGACCGGCAATACCCTCGCCCACTCCTAGTACCGTTAGCCTCGCACCTACGCAAGGCGACGATGGTTGGTGGAGCTAGCGTCTCATCTTTCGTGGATCTTTAGTTTTTTTCAATCTGATATTATCTCAGTCTCAATATTCATTTCCAACATTCAAGATACACCTCGTTCTTTTTCTCAATATGCATTGTTCTTACCAATCATTGACTTCTATACCCTGGCATTACCTCAACAGCTCACCCCAGTAGCACGTTAACTCTCAATCATTGTTTATAATACGTTGTCACAATTTGGATTTTGAGCCGTTGTCTTAGTTTTTTTTTTT
>QFEC01010386.1:0-12120 GCA_003316585.1 Gomphus bonarii | reverse complement strand
GATATTTTGACATTGTCCTGACTGGAAAATCTTTTCACATGTCTAACAATGTAATCCAAATTACCACAGAAATATAGGTTGAAGCCAGGCCAAAGCTATCTCTAAGCCACCCTTTTGGCTTGGTTTGGCCTGACTACATGATCATGGTTCAAGCCATGCGCATCATTAATCTGACTATGTAAATAAGATGGAGGATAGTGGTAATGCACTAAAACAGGAGGACTGGTGACGGAAGGGAACACTGACAACAGATAGAAGAGGGATCTGATGCACCATGATGCACTTAATTGAAGCCGCTTTGACAGCGTTGGCATTGGAAGAAGATACTTGACGAAAGGCTGCGGTCTTGCACTTCTAGAAGTGATGGCGAGTCAACAGAAGGCGAAGAGAATACATTTTCAGGATTATGGAATCAACTGTTGTTATGAGCGCAGATCCTGCTAAGGGTTACGAAGCGACGTCAACAGTCGTAAAATAGATATCCATATTCCAGGAGACCCCGGTTTATTGTTAGACAAGATAAAATACCATCTGGGGCACTTTATTTGTTCAGCGAAAACTTGGGTTAAAGAATTTACAGGGAACGAATGGGGTTCGTGACTCGCAGAGGGTGAGCCCAAGGCTCGGGATTCTGAACCTCGGCGAGTCCCGCGAAGGGTTCGACCTGGCTCTAAGGGTGACAGCTGACTTTCTGGACGAAGTTGCTGTTATTGCATCCGATTTTGGACACACGTCCACTTATCACAAATAGCGATTCTCTCTGTGTATCGCTATTTAAGCTTCTATGATACATCACTTTGTCGAAAATTACGGAAGACCACGTTTAGGTTAGCTGTGTATTGCACTGCATTTCCACCGCTATCTTACACAGGGGTATGTATAATATTTCACTGATCTTCTAGAATCAAATCATACTTCTCATCTCTAGTATCGTTACTTTACCAATCAAGCCCTCTGGGGCTTCTGTTCCCTTCTATGCCTCCAACTAAATGCTCCAAATTCCAGCCTTTCACCTTTCATTCAAGTCCGCAAATGCTAAAATTATCGTTTATATTGAGATTGGTAGGGAAGTAGACGTCTGCCAATCCGTCGCAAGCGACGTCGACGGTCGGTTAATGAATAAATCTTCTGGGAATGCTTAAGATGAGTACAGGTATATGAATAAGCAGCACCAAGAATATAGGATTGAGACGGACGTCATCATGGAATGTGGTGGTCAGTGGGGTGCAATCAAGCTAACGATCCGTGACGATGATGTTACACAATGGGGATCGTATAAGCTGGAACAATATGCACATGGGGATTAGATAGGCTCATGATTAAGGCAGACCACGTATGTCAGGAACTTGCCAGAGACGTTTATAGAGGCAAAAGGATTCTCATGGGTTTGACAGCTTCGATAATATCAGTGTTCACACCACTGCTGACTGAGGCCATATGATTATGGTGTATAAAGCAAGTCGGCCATTAGACCTCGTCTCAACCATCATTCGCTGGCTACAATGCTCTGGATTATTACAATGTTGCTCTTTGTCTCTACAGTGGCATGTCGAGTTTGTAAGTGCACATGTGCGCATTATCTTCGGAATACTCAGTTCTATTTAAGATGAGTTGTCTGTCCCTCTTCTCAACGGCACAAAGGCATTAGATGTAATCAGTCCTCACTATCGACATACTATTACTGACAAACGCTGGAGTGCTCGTCTCTGCCTCAAAACGAACCTTCTACCACTTGCATGCTTGATCCTGCGGTTCCGTGTGAATGTTCCAACAACGAAAGGCTGACGCTGGTTGGGATTTTTCTCTGCAAACACTATGGGTCTCTGGATGACATATATATACAACATTTATTTAATGGTGCGGGGTTACGTGCATTGAATGCAGTCCCTATGAAATATCTGACCCGTTACTATATAGTCCACCGAGACTTATGTCAATTTCACGGAACCCCAGTGGTAGATATCCAACTCCAACTTACACTGAACGCCACGGGTATTTTGAATAATATAAATTCTGCTGATAACCGTATGTGAACATCCAATTCATCCCTCCATCTATCAATTTCCATAATCTATAGACCTTAGGAAACAACAATCTATATACTTCGGATTGCAGATAGTTGGTGGTCACATTGGAATGCCGATCCTCTTGCTTGTGTCTACACTCCTACGAAAACCCCGGCCTGATCTGATCTTCCTCAATTTCTGCTTTACATGGGTGTTTTCCGCCATTGTTTTCTCAATCGGGTTGGCTACACGGTACCATATCCCCAATCAATTACTACTTACAATAATAACTCAGATTATATCGGAGGGGTCCATCTACCTCCAACGCCGGTCCAGTATCATTACTTCCATTCATTCACTCAGAGAAAGAATGTCTGATCCAAGCTGCGCTTGCCACCGGAGCTCAGGTCATGACGGACACCGCCATGTTTGCATTGATCATCAAGGTCACTGTGCATCATGGTACCATCACCTTCAAATATAATTATTAACACGTCTGTCTCACTATCTAGGTCTGGCTCGATTTTAGAGCTCTTATTCACGGGCCTTACGGAAAGAGGCAATTCCAATGGACTCGAGCTGTGGTGTGTTCACCCCACAAGTTCTAGTGAGCGGAGTGGTCTTCATGGTATGCTCATGGATTATTATAGCTTGCACTTTCTCCGTACATATGTCTACTTTCTTTCTCGCTCTCTTCCCTACAGGTATTGTTGCGAGCGATGGCTTGTATTCCGTCGTCCATACTGATGTCATACAATGACTTCCACCGTCCTCACAGCCTAGTACCTTTGGTGTGCCACAGAAATTCTACTGTATGATGGCAGCAATGACAACCACAACCACAACCACCACAACAAAAATAACAGTCAATTCTTCGTAAGTACTGTCTTCCAGTTCAAGCAAACCATTGAAACTGAGAAATGTTACTGTGAAAGTCTCCTTTACTCCGCCTACGCAATCATGCTTGTCATTTTGATTCTTACTCTTATCATTGATGGTGGCTTTCCCAAGTTATATGTTTCAACTTTGGTTGATTGGTTGGTTCCAAAGTGTGCATAATCCACATTCTGTGTCGCCACTGGATCCTTCTTCGCCGCTCTACAGACAAGGCCCGACGAATCTCACTGTCTCTCGTCCTTCGGGTCATCATCTTTTGTTTATATCGACTTGTGGTCGCTATGTGCGTTTCGAAACCTCTTCTTCCGATTCACTGCTGCGCGATGAAATCTCACTTGAATTTGATTATGCTAACATGCCCTGAATTACATGCCCATTTTCCACAGAGCATATGCAACAACTATAAAGAACATTAATGGAGTTTTCAGTTCCTTTTCAGTCCCTTTTTACTTTAGTTACCCCATCCCAGGGTGGGTTGACTTGCTGCAAGCTGCAAGTGCGTCACTTCTGACCGTTTCTAATTCATGGTCTTTGTTTCTAAATTGATGCAATCTGTCACAGGCCCGCTCGTTGCATTTATCGTATTTGCTACCAGCAAGGTAGGCACCAAAGTCTCTATCCTCGATCCCCACCCCTAGAACTCCTTTTATAGGAATTTATCGATGCCTTAATGTTTTGGCGCAAGCCGCTCCCTGTCATTCAGACAACATCTAGTCCAGATGCCAAGCTGTCCGAAAACATCAATAGGTCTAATTCCAGCATGTTGGATATCATACTAGACGAAGAAAAAGTGGAGAGAGATGCTTGTTTTTAGTTTCCGATGTGCTATGGAAAACATCGCTTCGACATCTATTTTGTCCAAGGTTCGTGTGGACAAAACAATATTTAGCTGTACTTCAGTCTAATCTGTTCTCTAATTAATATCTAGTTCGACCTCGTTCCCGACTCTAACACTGTCTTTTTGGTACTGAACATGCGTTAAATTATGCACTGTCGGGGATGTTTACGGCACGGTTCTTTTTGGTACTGCACTTGCGTCATATTATGCACTGTCTGGGATGTTTACAGCATCATTCTTTTTTGTACTGCATATTCAATAAATTATGCAATTTCTGGGATGTTTATACAGTGGCTGTTGGCAATGAATAAATATCTTTTTATGGACAATTACGACACTTATAAAACTTTCAACAAGTATAAAATATGAGAGATGATGAAAGTAATTTGTATGATTAATTGTGCAATTTTTAGAACCATTTTCAAGTCAAGCCAAGGAATCTAAAATGTGTATATACACATTCCAAGCTATTTATAATCAGGTCAACCCAAGTTGAGTTAAGAGGTGGTTTGATACTCTTTTACAGAAATTGACACCGTCTCTCAACTTACTGATGCATATGGCTAGCCTCTCCTCATATCTTATCTCTGCCTTGCATGTAAACTATGTTATAAACAAGTCACCAAATCACTTTTCTTACTGTTTAGTTAGTAAACAGACAGCAAAACAACAAAGAGAATCAAAAATAAATAAAGTACTAGATATATGTGCAAGAAACGAAATTAAATAAAGAGAAGAAATCATAACAAAAAGATTCAGATTGTTCCCATTCCATTCCATTCTTACAAAAATATTTTACTTGTATTTTGGATATGTGGCACTTACCCAGCAGAGAAGTGCCCATGTAGTGGAGGAGCAGAAGAGCAGGATCAACACAGAAAATCCTACTGGAAGGATAAGGATATGGGAGGGATCAAAATCATATATATATTAATGCTACAGGGGACTATTGTTTTACTGCTGCAAAACTAGGTTTTATTTATACTAATTTTGAGCTGTTATATATGTGACTAATTAAAAAGGCTTTGAGCAATTAATTGAAATGTATGGAAGGTGATGTAATGTACTGGAAGCATGTGGAAGTCTCTGAGTCACCCCTGGAGTCAATTGTAAAAATAGTAAATAAATTTTCTCATGACTGGTACTCTCATAACTGGTCAGATCATGAAATATTAATATTAAATGAGCTGTGCATCTGGGCTGACCTTAGGTAATAAGTATTGAGTAGACCTAGGGAATTGTTGTATGTTGTGGACTGAGAAATTGAAGCTAACTGGTGCCCTTTTGGTTTATCAGGTGATTGGCACCAGAGTCATTGTACACTATGGGTCCACTTGTAGATGTTAGATAATGAGCAAAATTGTCTCTTTTTACAAAGATAATGAATCTTACAAGTTTTATGACAAGTTAACATGTGCATATGGTCAAAACTCATTTGGGTATGTTGAAGAATATTACTATGAGTTTTTATAGTAGATCCAACCCATTTGGAGTGCATATATGGACATATTTGACTGTTTCAACTGCTATCAATAACAATAAGCCTATAGGCTAGCTGTGTTGGTACAATGTTCAAGCTTCATCAGTGCTATTTTTCAAGATTTATTTCACATTTTTATCTCCATTTTATTGAGTTCTAATACCTTTCCAACTAGTTTCCCCCAAGATGAAGCACCTGTATGGAAGCATTTTATTGCCAAACCCCCTGGATCCCTCTACAATGAGAATACCAATAATAGCAAAGCATTGTTGTATCTGATATTGGTTATTGGATAAAATAATACTTAACAATATTTGTATTATCAAAAATTAGTTCTACTTATTCTTAATAGTGTATGTATTACAGGTATCTGAACCTTAATCACCCTGAGGGCTTACAAGTGCTAAAGTCAAATTCTATTCAAACTTTCTGAACCATTTGCCTCCTCACACACCAAATTCTATTATACAAAAACAACATGAAATCAATCTACTTTTTTATCTCTTTAATTTCCATCATGTCTGAAAGTCCAAATCATTATAGTCCAAAAGTTCCACTGATTAGGATGAACCAAAGCACCCATGCCATTAGGATACATCATAGGGCCAGTATAAGTCTGGCCAACCATCCTCCTTATGAAAATGCTTCACTTTTCAAACTGGAGCCCTGTTAGTATGTGTATCCTTTGTTTTCACACTTTTCTTTTCTTCAAAATCCTGGTATACAATATTATCCTCCATGATGTCATTTCCTCATCATTCCTAGGTATATGCATGTCTCATTGAGTCCATGCTACTCCTATTATTGTACTATATAGTATTATTGATATAAAAACAATATTAAGCCATTTTCACCACTCCAAAACAACCAGAAAAAAAAAAGCAAATTTTTCCATTTTTCAATAAAAACAACACTAAATTATCATTTCACTCCACATTCTTCAAACTTGTCAGTAGAAATTTAAGAATAGAGTTGATTTCCAGTTATTTCTTAGACTTTTGGAAAAGTTAAAGGTCAATTGATATAAGTAATTTACTCTTAATTGGTCAGCTAAAATTTATTTAATATTTTTTGGGTGATCAAATAAGACTGTTTTAATGGATTTTCTGTTAGAGGGAAATGTTTGGACTATGTAGGGTTGATCCTGTCCTGGCTTGCAATCCAAATAGAGTAACCATTATAACTTATTCTAAGTCATTGTCAGTATAATCCAGCTGAGCCTCAGTTCACATGTGTTAGATTATCACAGTTTCTTATACATGTTCAGTTCTCACTTCAGTAACCTTGCTTCATGTATGGCCATATATTCCTTAGTTCCCATTCCTTATCCCAGTCATTCATCCCCATACTTGTTTAGTATTTAAGTCTGCACTGTTTATGTATGTACTTCAGTCAGAAATCAAACTAAGCCTCACATCCCCTTCTGTATGCAGACCACTCACTTGGTCCCAAACATTTTGGCTAAACCAACTGAGACCTATCTGAAATACAGTGAGACACCTAGAGTCTAGTAAAGTGGGCACAACCCAATAGGTTGAAGCCAAGTCACATCTGACTTTGGTTCATTGTTCTGAACTGAACCTCAGTAATATTTGTATCTTGGTTAAGACAGCTTACAGCATTTAACAGTATTTCTGACTCCTCACACTTGTTACATTCTATACCTCCTACCACAAGATCATGGGCTTCTACTCAGGACAGCCAAGCAACCCCAACCATGGAGCAACAGTGAGCCCATTCCTCTACTCCCACCCAAAGTAACCCCCAACTCCTTGTCAGCCCAACAGCTAGTATGGATTAACACTGTGCTAGAACATCTTTGACATCTGCACACATTGAGAAAGTATCCAAGGACACACCCAAAGATGAGGCACTCATCAATGAATATGATTTGCTGACTCATCAGCTAATGAAGCTGAACCCAATGACCTGCAAGGGAACCCAAAAGATACTGAGTAGACCTTCATAGATGCAGTCATAGAGCTGTTGAAGGTAGTGAAAAATAATCAGGAAGGTAGTGGAAAAAGCCTGGGTTAGAGAACCCAAGTTATTTGACAACTCTGACCTGAAGAAACTTCAAGGGTTCTTTCTTGCTTGTAATCTGAATTTTTGGTCCAGAGCTGGTGTGTTCAAGATGGATAGAGCCAAGGTCAATTATATGATATCCTACTTGAAAGAGATGGCTCTAGATTGTTTTGAACCATACCTCACCAGCTACCCACACTCTAGCCCAAATGTGCAAGCAACTATGACATGTTCATAGATAAGCTCTTCATCAACTTCAGCCCATATGACCAACAGGCTAAAGCCAAGCAAAAACCTGAAAAACTCATTATGCTTGACAACCACAAGGCTACCAGGTGTTTGTGGAATATTACCAACTCTCAGCTCTCATTGAGTTCAATGACAATACCCTTCAAAGGAGAGCATACATGGCCCTCCCCAGAAGGATCAAGGTTGAAATGGTCTATTTCATCAAACTGACATCCCTGGATTCCCTCTGAGATCTGATACAGAGGATTGATCAGTGCTACTGGGGATGGAAGGCAGAACAGTCCTGAGACTTTGCCTTGACTTCAAGAAACAAAGGAAGGGCCAAAAAATCAGGCAAGGGACAAGACCACTAACAGCAACCAAACCAACCCCTGAGCAAAAAGCAAAGGGAAGGGCAAAGCTCCTGACATGCAGCCAAGAGTGAATGACCTTTCTGACAAGCTTGGTAAGGATGGAAAGCTGACCCCCCAAGAGTACCAAAGGTGCATCAACCAGAACCTCTGATTGTTATACAGCAGAAGTTGTCACAAAGTTGCAGAGTGCCAAAAATCAACTAAAGCTCAGGCTACTACAACCTCAACAGCACCCCATTTCCCTGAAGTGAAGGCTGAAAGCTTAGCCAAAGCTTTTGAGATAAAAAAATAGTCAGCAATCCTCTGCCCTCTATGCACACTGAGGGTTGCATTAACTCAGTTAGTGCTAGGACAGAGGTAAAACTCAATGCTTCTGCTCTTTTCAGTCCAACTCTCTATTAGCTAGTTTATCATCAGAACTCATTATGAATTCTTTGAATACCTCATTTAAATCCTTAGTAGATTCTTATGAAGAAAGTAAAGGCTTATTTGTATGAGACAGGTCACGAAAGAAGGTAGATAGTAGATTGGTTGAGTTACTAGGTCTGCCTCTGTAGTTGACTAATAACAACTTTCATTGAGTATTGACCCTTTTGATGAGGATGATAAATGATGTAACGTTTGGACTCAAAAGAGGTCTATCTAAGGACTTTGTATTTTGTTGTAAAGATGTGTGAAACAAATTGGTCTACTTATATGTAAAGTAAGCACCTCTCTAATTGATAACCTTTCTGTTACTTAGCAGAAATTCTGAGTAAAAGTGCATGTGATAAAGGAGTCCATGACATGATTGATATCCAACATAGATGCTGTTGACCTCAGAGTTTCAGTTATTGATTGAGCGATGATTGTGTCCTGATTTAGTAATATTTGAGAATGGTCCATCACTTGAGTGAGTGCATCCTTGTAAACTCAAAGGCTTGCAAACATTTTGGCTCAACCCCATAGCCCTCAACTGTGCCTTGGCTTGCTCAGCCAAGGTCACCCCAGACCCAGTCAACCTGGAGAACATCCCTGAAGAGTACCACAACTTTGCAGATATGTTCAGCAAATCCAAAGCTGAAACTCTACCTCCACACCAACCCTATGACCTCAAAATTACCTTAGAGGATGGTACAAACAATGTCACAACCCCCTCTATACTCACTCTTGAATTCAGAACTTGAGACCCTCAGAAATCTTTTCAAAGAATACCTGAACATGGGTTTCATTTGGTCCTCTAGCTCTCTGCATGGTGCCCTAATATTATTTGTCCAAAAAAAGGCCAGCTCACTTTGGCTGTGTGTTGACTTTCAGATCCTAAACAAGGTAACCAAGCAAGACCACTACCTACTCCCACTCATTTCAGACCTATCAGATGTTCCCTGAAAGGCTTGCATCTACATAAAAATCAGCCTCTGGCATGCTTACCATCTGATTAGGATTGCTGAGGGAAAAGAGTGGAAAACAGCATTCAAGACTTGGTATGGGTCTTATGAATTGTTGGTGAAGCCTTTTGGCCTCTCCAATGCACCTATGGCTTTTCAAAGGTTCATGAATGAGATCCTCAGTAACCTGCTGGATCATTGCATGGTCACCTACATAGACAACATACTGATCTATTCAGACACTATGGATGAACACTGGAAACACATCCAAGAAGTATTACAATATCTTTAAAAACATGGCCTCTTTACCAATGCAAAAAAAATGCAAATGGCACAAAGACTTGGTCAAATTCCTCAGCTATGTGCTCCAGACTGAAGGTCTGGCAATGGTTGGAGACAAAGTTAACATGATTCAAGAATGGCCCAAATATCAGAAGGTACAAGACATACAGTCTTTCCTTGGTTTCACAAACATCTACCATTGTTTCATTCTCAACTATTCAGACATTACTGTTCCACTCACCTGCCTTACACATAAAGGCATGCCCTAGGCATGGACTGAAGACTGTCAAAGTCTTTCAATTACCTTAATCCAGCTTTTACCTTGGCACCCATTTTGATGCATTGGGAGCCTTGGTTGTGGAGACCAACATATCTGACTATGCTTTAGGTGGAATATTGTCAACTGTGGATTCAGAAGGTGAAATACACCCCCATGCCTTCCACTCCCAAACATTCACAGGTGCAGGACTTCTGGCAATTTTTGAAGCTTTCAAACATTAGCAGCACTATTTTGAAGGCTTGGCTGAACCAATAGATGTTATCACAGATCACAAAAATCTCAAGTATTTCTCCACTATGAAAGTATTGACCTGTTGGCAGGTGTGGTGGTCTGAATACCTGTTGCAATTAAAACTTATTATTCAGTTTCATCCATGTAAGCTTGGTACTAAACCTGATGCTTTAACTAGATGATAGTGTAAGAGCAACCCCTTTAGCACTCACTGAGGTTACCAAGGTCACGTGGCCAAGGCTAGCAAGGGGGAAATCCTAAGTATACTAGACTGTGTACATTGAAATAGAGCCTCACCTAGCAAGGAATAAAACCTAAGAGGAAAACTTAGGGTCACTTGCTAGTGAGCTATGCAACCTATATACCTGCTGTCTGCTTCCTGCTTCCTCAGCATACCTTACCCCTTGATTGGGCCCTAAGGTATGATGGCCCCACAATCTGTATCCAGCATTCTGGTACTCAGGCTGATACTTTGGTTGCTCAGTTTGGGATGTCATATGGTTGGACCAAGTAACTGTTGCTCCTCTTATAGTCTGTATGCATGGCTCAGCTTGGTAACTGCTGGTATAGGTGAATTAGTTCAGCATTGGTTCAGGTTGTGAAACAGGTGGTCCCCTGACATCACTTCCCCTTCTAGAGTGCTGCATCCTTGAAGCATGTGCCATGATCAATTCAAATCCCACTGACTGAATCATTCAGGGTGCTCCCAGGTGTGAGTGGTAGAACTCTTGTACCTTCACCAGTGCTGCCATGTCCTCCTCCACTACCCAGATGTTCTCCTCATATCTGTACCCCTCCCACTTCACCAGGAAGTAGGAAGTAGAGTTGACCCCTCATTAACTGACTGTCTAACACTTCCACTGCATAGTGTTCCTCTCTGTCTACCAGCTTGGGTGGTGGGAGTGGTTTGGCTCTTCAGCCTGGTATTGGGTCTTTGGGGGCTGGAATGAGCTTGACCACATTGAAGACCAGATGAAGTTGACACATGGAAGGGGGAAGTTGAAGTTTGTACAAGTGCTTCCCTACTTGGCCCTGGATGATGTATGGCCTGAGGTAGCAGTGACCAAGTTTTTGGGAGGGTCAGGTTGTGCAAATATCCAATCTGTCAAGGAAGACTCGGTCACCTATGCAATACTTGGGGGCAGGGACATGGTATTGGTTGTAGTACCAAGCCATATTGTCCTTCACTTTGACCAGCACTGACTTTGCTTCTTCCAACGACTTCTCCACCCTGTCTTTGAACTTTTTCACCATCTTGGTTTGGGACTTGGGCTCTCAGGGTTCAAAGCCCATGTGTGGGTGCCTTCCTGTGTCCAACATGAATGGGGTTTGCTGGGTGGCCAAGTGTATGTGGTTGTTGTATTGGAACTCAGCCATTGGCAGGAGGTCATCCCAGTTGTCCTGTCACTTGTTGATGAACAACTGAAGGTACTGCTTGAGTTCCTGGTTGACATGCTCAGTTTGACTATCCCCTTGAGGGTAGTATGCTGTTGTGGCTGTGAGCTTGATCCTGAGGAGCCAATAGAGTTCACAAGTGAGCTCAGCAATGAACTGTGGACCTTGGTCAGACATGACTTGCTTTGGGAGTCCATGCAACTTCCATATGTTTTTGAGGTAGAGTCAAGCCACCCCAAGTGCCATGGGGCTTGTGTTTGAGGGGAGGAAGTGCACCCTCTTGCTGACCAAGTCCACCACATTCATCACCACATTGTAGCCATGTGCCTGGGGGAGTTCAACTATAAAATATGTACTGATCGTGTCCCACCAAGACTTGGGGATTGGTAGCAGCTCAAGCTCTCCTATTGGTGACTGCCTTTGGGCCTTGGTTCAGGTACAGAGGTGGCAGGTCTTCACATACTGTCCCATCTACTGAGACATCTGCAGCCACCAGTAGTTCTGTGACATGAGTTCAAGTGTCTTCCACCTTCCCACATGTCCAGCCACTCATGTGTTGTGATGCTGGGAAATGATACATCACCTCAGATTGGGATCATTGGGGACATAGATCCTTCCTTGGAAGTGCAAGAGGCCTTCCCATTCACTCCACTTGGCTGAGCATACCAATCAGTCATGGCCCTTCTTTAGTTCAGTGATCACTTTGGCTACAGGATC